>JAOEGS010001188.1:0-44476 GCA_025447755.1 Corythornis vintsioides | reverse complement strand
CCATCTACTTATATCCTCATAAAAGGCTATCAGATTAGACAAGCATGATTTCCCCTTACGGAATCCATGTTGACTACATTCAAGGATGAGTGAATAGCAGGGATATTAGAAGTTAAATAGTTAGTTATAGAAGTTAGTTTTTGGTCTTCAAAGCAGGGAGATTTTTTGATTTTTTTTTTTTTAGCATGACTTCAAGAGACTTCTTGTCTCTGGGACACGGCTTGGATTGGTGTAGGCAGAAGCTGACCTAGAAACCTGACTGGATCTGGCCTGGCAGAGCCTTTTGATCCTGGCAGGTCTCCTGTTCAGTGATGCACCGTGCTGCCCCTTGGACCCACACCAAATACTGACTGAAAGAATGAGGCCACAATACAAATCATGCTCCTCTAGACGTGCTGTTGGCCTGGCAGGGCACAGTGGGTCTGCACTAGGTCACTGTGGAAATTCAGAGCCTGGGTCCATCAAGACAGCCTATCATTATTCCTCAGTAATGGTTTCTTGGGTATAATTTACTGCCCGGCTTGTTGCCAAGCTTTGATAAATGAGCTTTGTCAGATAGCAGACTTGCAGATTCACCTCTGGAGCAGAGCTATCAGGTCTCCTTTTCAAGCGAGCTACCCTGTGTCAGCATGAATTAGAGGAAAAGCTGTACATTAATGTCAACCAGAAGCTAACACCCACTGTCTTGGTGGGAACGTGTTGGCTGGGTAGCTCGTGGCTGATGGCTTGTGGATGCCCCCAAGGCCTAGTGATGAGCTACCCATGGGATGCAGGGACAGCAGAAGAGGGTTGGTGGGATCCTAGACACAGACCTGTTGGAGAAGGGTCAGAGGAGCCACAACAGTGCTGGGAGGGCTGGAACCTCTCTGCTGGGGGGCCAAGCTGGGAGATTTGGGAGTGTTCAGCCTGGAGAAGGCCCTGGGGAGACCGTGTGGCCTGTCAGGACTTCAAGGGGCCTGTCAGAAAGATGGGGACAGACTTTTGAGCAGGGCCTCTTGGGACAGGACAAGGGGTGATGGGTTTAAACTAAAAGAGGGAGATTTAGACTGGAGAGAAGGAAGAAATTTTTGATGCTGGTGGTGAGAGCCTGTCCCAGGTTGCCCAGAGAAGTCATTGCTGCCACATAATATCTATGAATCTATGAATCTCTGGAACCATTGCAGGTGAGGTAGGCCAGGGCTCTGAGCAACCTGCTCTAGCTGCAGATGTCCCTGCTTCCTGCAGGGGATTGGACTAGATAACTTTGAAAGGTCCCTCCCACTCAAACCATTCCATGGTTCTATTTGATCAAGTTACTCAAGTTCTATGTGATAAGCTACTGCTTCCCTCGCCTCCATCCCAGTGCATTTCATGATGCCCAGAAAGCTTTGCGAGCCTGTATTCTCTGTGAGCTTGCTCTCTGGCAATGTGGATTTAGATGGTCTGGGGTCTAACACCTTTACTACCCCATCCATAGAGAGTGGTCCATGAGAAACCAGAGGAAGAGTGTGTTTGGGAAGGCCAGGCCATGCCCATAGGACACATCTTACAGTTTTCCTTCTGCTTATTGTTTTACTGCCTTGCTGTAAATATTTATCACTGGAGTTTCCAAAGCAGAAAGCACTGGGGCATTTGCTGCAGCTGATGATTTGTGAGAACTGTTTCAGTCCTTCAGGGGCCGTTGAGAAGCATTGCCTAATACTTGGGAAAGAAGACTTCAGGGTTGGGGTTTTGATCAGCTGGTTCTGCGGAGTTAATCATCAGGTTCTGAGCAGTATCCCCAAACCATGTGGTGCTATGGTAGGATTTGAGCAGCCCTGGCTTCCTCTGGCATTGAGCCTTTATCCAAACACAGTCGGAAGAGATAAAGTTAGTTTCCTGGCACATGCTCTAAAAGAGAGACTGGAGGGAGAATAACCTTCTTCTGAGGTTGAATATCACTTGGGTTGGGCAAAACTGACTTAATGAAGTGAGTTTGTTCAAGGAAGGTAAAATACAGGCTCTATAAGCTCCTGCATAGTTGTTGTTTCCACACATTACAGTTTCAATTTAGGGAGGTTTTGATTTTGTTTGGGTTTTTTTAACCCTTATATATTTAGTCCTTCCTTTTCCCGCATGCCACAGGAGAGCAGAGCCAATGGTTTCCATTGTGTTTGGTTTGTCTTGCAGGCTGGCAAATGCTCGTGCTGGAGGATTGAACCCAGTAGTGGAGTGATCCCTCCTGAGACCGAGGTGTCTGTGGCTGTCATAGCAAACCTGGATGACACTGAGAAGTTCACAGACGAGGTGAACCTGTTCATAGAGAACAGTCGTAGCTATGTTGTTCCTGTCCAGGCTGTCGGCATTGGCACCACCATTGTCACCAACGAGCCCTTGACTCCAGAGCTCAACTTGGGACCCCGCTTCAGGTAGGGTATCTCACAGTTCCTGCTACTCCCATGGGCTTGGCAGCAAAAAGTTCTGCTCTATTACTTCTTCCATGCTTGGGATCCTGTCTCTGTTTTGCTGAAGACACAGAGAATTGTTTTGGAAACATTTTCTGGCCATTTGAAAGTCATTAGATACCTTCAGCATTGTCTTTAGTTCCAATGCATTGCTTTCTTCGCTTTATCAAATGAAGATTTGGAGGAAAACAGCAGGTCCTGGAAGCCTCCGGCTGGAAAACGCTACATTACATATTTCCCTTTGCCATCCCATGGCTTGTTTTTCCAGTCACTATGGAGTATCATCTCGCATCAGCGGAAAAATCTTGGCAGTTGCTTGTTAGCAGCTCTTCAACTGAATTAATGGTGCTGTTTTGTTTCCCATCTGCCCGGGAGTCCTGGAGGAGCAGCAGAATTTGTTTTTGCCCTGCATCATCCCTCAGCTTGCTTGTCTTCCGGCTCCCCTGCCGGGCTGCTCTGTGTTAGATGGAGTTGCTCTTTCCTTGTTTCTCATGCCTGATCTCCTCACTGTCTCCTTCATCAACAGAGACATACTGGCACAGGAGTAGTCTTCTTGAGGTGCTTGTTCCTTTCACTGGCTGAAGAGAAGTGTCCACATTGCTCCACTACCAGAATTTCAGGGTAGAAAGAGGAGGTGAATCCTACCTTAAGTATTTAGGATATATTTGGGGGGTTAAATATGCACCCACAAGCCATCCATATGATCAGGAGGGACATCAGAGGGAATGTGTCCAGCATGTCCTGCAGTTCGTGCAACCACAAACTGTGTACACAATGGAGGAAACTGTCTATATGAGATGTCATCATCCTCTGCCCACTTCACATCTTTGCCTGCAGGCTCAGTTTGGAGTTGTTGCTGTTAGCTGCAGAGCTGCCACCGGGTGAGCTGAAATGGGACCCAGGTGACAACTTGGATCATAGAATCAAGGAATAAAATTATAGATTCATTTTGAATAGAAGAGACTTTTCAGATCATCAAATCCACCTGTTAACCTAGCACTGCCAGGGCACCATGTGCCTCACACAAACCGTGTCCCTCAGCACCACATCTCCATGGCTTTGGAAAGCCTCCAGGGATGGGAACTCCACCACTGGCCTGGGCAGCCTGAGCCATCACTTGACGACACTTGCAGGGAAGAAAGTGGTCCTCAGGTCCAATCTAAACCTCCCCTGGTGCAACTTGAGACTGTTTCCTCTTGTCCTGTCACCTGTTCATTGGGAGAAGAGACCAACCCCACCTGGCTCCAACCTCCTGTGAGTTGGGCTTTCCAAGAGCCACAAATTCTGTGTCCTCAGAGGAGCTCCAGTCTTTCATCTGTTGCTGTCCACAGCATAAACCATTTCATGCTAAGCTTGTATGTATCATTTTTCACCAGCCTTTTTCAAAAAGCCTGGTTTGTTTTTTCCTGTTGCCGTTTGTATTTAGCTGCTTGTGGCAGACGTGCATTTTCAAAGCCTCATACTCTGTACCTTTCAAACAAACAATAACTGTTCCTGGAACAATTCAGTTCCTGGTCATGTTCAGATTTATAGAGGGGAAAATAAGTATTGCAGACCGGCCTGCAGTTAGCATTTCTTTGCATGAAGGAATTTGTTTCTATTGAATATTCATTTTGTTTTTGATCTAGATCTAGTTATTAATCATTTGTTGTACTTCGATTCCCTCAGCAGACAGCTTCATGGTTCAGGCAAAAGGTGATATGTTGGGAACAGTGCTCCCTAAGGTATGGGGCTTGAGGGGGATGGCATGGTTGCCAGGACAAGGGCTGCACCAGCAGTGGTGTCCATCCAGACTACCAGATGAGTCTATATACCCTGCAGCTACCCAGTAGCACCTTCAGAAGCCATCTGAGGGGAGCAGCTCCCAAGGGAAAATGAAATGGCAGCATAGCTGTTCCCCCATCCATCTGCAGCCAGGACAGGCCAGTTTAGCCTCTGATCCAGTGGGACCTACAGGAAGCACCTTGGAAAAATGCTCTGTGTATTAAGTGCTCAAGGCTGGTGATGCCCTTTCTGTTTCCAGCAACTGAGAGGATGATGTTCACAAAGCTTTTCCATGCTGTACGCAAACAGACCAGCTGCTGGATGGTGATAAACCTGGGGACAACCAAGGTCTGGCTTTTGCTGAAGCTTTGAGCTAGGTCAGCCTTTTTGGAGGTGTTTTTCTTACTGAGTGAGCAGTCAGATAATGCCATCAGGATGCTGAAGCTGGGGGACCACAGGGAAATGGCAGCTCCCATGACATTTTCCTTCTCTGCTTCTCTTCTAGCCTGGGGTCCTTCTGCTACCGCTTCAAGATAACGAACAAAGGGCGACGCATCCATCAGCTCTACTGGACAACAGAAGGGTTTGCCCCGTTCCGCCAACATGATCGTTTCCCTGCCTCCAGTAACACCAAGGGCAAAGATTCTTCCCAGAGCCCCAAACCTGCCTGCCCCGTGTTTAAGCTTCAACCACTGAGGGCAGAGCTGATGCCAGGCAAGACTCTGGAGATGATGCTGGAAGGCTTCTCCAGCACTCCTCAGGTAAGATCCCTCAGCAAGGTCTGAGCCTTCCCCATCACCTCCCCTGGGACTTCTGCAGCCCCTTGACATTTGCTTGAGAAAATGAGCAAGTGCTTTCAAGAAGCTGTTTTAATGCCACAAGTTACCATGGCAGCACCAGTTGCTTTCCTTGCTGGCCACCATCAGTTGCTAAGGCTTTTTCATGTTTCCATAGCTACCATAAACCCCAACTGGCTGATCCCAAAATGCAGGCTGAAGGAAGTATTGCTGCTTCAGGGGCAAGCAGTGGGTTAGGAGGTGTCGCGTGTGCCGAGGCAGAAAGGCAGGGCAGAGAAAATAAGTTACATGTAGACTTGGAGCACAGGCAGAAAGTAAATTAAAAAATGCAAATTTAATCTATCTGAGAAAAGCAGCGAGTCAAACAAAACACCTGCAAAGGGAGGGGGTGTCTGGGAGCAGCAGCATTTTTCTTCTGTAGACAAACATGGGCAGAGGGCTCGTCTAGCACCAAGTGCTGGAGGAGACAAACAAACAGTGTGCCAGCTGTAACGATCGGGGTGACGTTCATCTGTCTAACAAACTGTCCCCAGGGATCATTATAATTGACAGCTTGACTTGTATTGATATTTCCATAACAGCTCACCCCAGTCTTTTAGCCAGTCCCAGTGTCCCAAGGGCAGCCAGATCTTGGATAGCAGTTCAGAAGGGGAGATTTCATCAGGGTCATTGAGTGTTCTCCTCCTGGACCCTTATTTCTTTCTGTAGAGAAGCTGCCAACCAACCCTGGTGTGCATTCCCTGGCTCCTGGACTACTGGGCACAGATGTTTAAGCAAATGTGGAATAAATCTGCATTAAGTTCCTGCTGGGACTAGTGTTCTGAAAGCTGTTTTCAAGGGTTGTCTTAGTGGTAGCTTCAGGAAGACTTAATTACTCACCTAGCTGACTGCAGTGGGACTACACCTGTGCAGTTCTGTGTCCAAAGTCTTTGCTGAAGAGAGGAAAAAGGTACCAGAAAGGAAATATGATGTTCAGGGCACTGGTGAGGGTGTCTTGCCTGGGAAATTGAAAGAGCATCTGTGAGTTTTCACATTCCTTGAGTCTTGAGAAGTCAGTGCTTTTCAGGTTAGTCACAGAATTCCAGCATGGTGGGGTTGGAAGGGACCTCTGGAGATCATCTGGTCCAACCCCCTGCTCCAGCAGGGTCACCTAGAGCAGGGGGCCCAGGATCACATTGTTTAAGCAGGTTTGGAATCTCTCCAGAGAATAAGACTCCACAACCTGTCTGGGCAGCCTGGGCCAGCCCTGACACCCTCACAGCAAACAAGTTTCTCCTCCTGTTCAGATGGAACCTCCTGGGTTCCAGTTTGTGCCCATCGCCCTTTGTCCTGTCACTGGGCACCCCTGACCAGAGTCTGACCCAATCCTCTTGTTCCCCAGGGGCCCTTTAGCTCTTGATCAGCACTGATCAGATCTCTCAGGCTGCACTTCTCCAGCTGAACAGCCCCAGGGCTCTCAGCCTTTCCTGGGCACAGAGATGCTCCAGGCCCCTCAGCACCTTCACAGTCTCTCCTGGACTCTCTCCAGCAGTTTGTTGTCACCTCAGCATCTTTGGAGCCTCTTCTGGACTCTCTCCAGTGGTGCCTTGTATGTCTTGTACTAGGGACACCAGCACTGGCCACAATACCCCAGAGGTGGCCCCAATAGGACAGAGTAGAGGGGGAGGTAAACCTCCCTCGACCTGCTGGTTATTGACCATGAGGGCACACAACTGGATCTCGGTGAACTTGTTCCCCAGAACTCCCAGGTTATTCTGCATGGAGCTGCTTTCCAGCTGGTTAGCCCTTCACCTGTACTAGTGCAGGCGGTTATTCCTCCCCAGCAGGAAGCCTGACTCCTTGCATAGCCCATGCATCACACAGATTTGGAAGTCTGTAGGCTCTGAGGAGGCATTGGGTTGTGGTGTTGTACCAGAGGGAAGAACGAGAAATGAAGGGTGGAATTTGGGGAAGTAAAAGTATGAGAAATGAGGAAAAAAATATTGAATGCAAGAGCTTAAGCAGAGGGTTTTAATGTGAAATGCAAGAGATCTCTTTCCTGGGTACTTCAGCTCCAGGAGGGCACCATACCTCCTAGGAATGAGCAATCCTCTCTTGCCCTGAAGGCAGGCTGGCTCTTCAGAGATTTCCCAGGGATTTTTTTTCCACTAAGCTTCTGAATGAGGGTTTGCTGGCATCATCTTCACCTATTTCTTTACAGAGAGGGTGGTTAGGCATTGGAATGGGCTGCCCAGGGAGGTGGTGGAGTCCCCATCCCTGGAAGTGTTTAAAAACCGTGTGGATGTGGTGCTGGGGGACTTGTTTTAAGGACCTTGGCAGTGCAGGGTGAATGGTTGGACTTAATGATCTTGAAGGTCTCTTCCAACCAAACGATTCTATGATTCTATTTCCCTTAATATAGTTGTTTTGTCTGTCTGTTTGTTTAAATCAGTTCCTATAACTTTCTGTAGCAATTTGGGTCGAGAATACCACTTACTGTAGGCAGCACATGCTTTACAAGTGTCTTTCGTGGTCATCAGGCTGTAGCATTTAGGGATGTTTGAGTGCAGAATAAATAAGATGAAGCCTAACAATAAAAAGGGGCTCTTGAGGAATCAGTGACTATAACTTTATGGTAGTACCAGGTCTGTGATGGGGTGGTTAATAAATGTGTTGTGGTGATGTGTGTCTCCTGCTCACAGGTGGTGAAGGAGCGGCTGCTGTGTCACGCCATTGTGGGGAGAACGGTCAGGAAGGTGAAGATAATGCAAGTGGATGTCACTTGCCAGTTCATTGCTCCCATTTTGCAGATGTCCTCCAGAGAAATCACTTTCTGGGTGGAGAAGGTAAAATCCCTGGATTGAACTCCTGGTGTTGAATTGTGTGGCTGGGGAGGGTTTGTGCTCAAGGAGAGGAGGTTAAACAGGTTCTCCAAGGCCACGAGGCTTGGGCTATTGATTTGAGCAGGAGCAAGCTTTTGCCATTAACACTGAGATCACTCCTCTGGGATTGGGGACAGTCTCACCAGCTCTATTGTGCCCTCTTTGATGTGGTGTTAGAATTGAGCTGCTGAGCTAAGATGAGATGTGTGGCACCCAATAAGGACAATCTTGTGAGCTTTACACAGCCACTTCATGTGCTGGTTAGGAGAGCAGATTGCTGCAGTAGGGTGATGCTAAACCCCTGTTACACTCTTCCTGAGGTTCTTTGTAAAGTAACTGAGGATGTTTTCAGAGGTGGGATTGTTTTTTAACTTCACCGAAGTAAACTTGAGATTATGGCTGCTCTGCTGAGGGGACTCGTGGCCACCGCGAGAGAAACACCAGTTTCTGTGCTCAGGATAAAGGGAGAGGTCTGGGAGTCCTCCAAGTCACAGTGATATCTGAATACTGATCCCATAAGAAGCTGAGAAAACCTGATATTCCTGTCAGCTCCTCAGGCTGATGAAGAAAAACTGTCATATCTTGTCTCTCTTTGCTTTCCCTGCTGTTGATGTGGATGTAAGCTCTTTGCATTTCCCCAAGCCTCACCTTCTTCAAAGGACCCACAGATGTCCTTCAGCTGCAGTGATGAGAACACCAATGCAAAGCAGGTGCCTTTTAGTTTCTGGATCCTGACTCCTGCATCATCTTTCCCTCTCCTGTGGCATGTCTAAAAAATCAAAGATTTTTCATTATTTAATTTCCATCTTTTCAGGTCTTCCAGAGAAGCACAAAATCCTTTGAGCAGGCAGTTTGGATTTAATTAGCTTTTTAGCTGTCCCTGATGTCTGCCCGTGGTCGGCTTGATGCCGCACGCTCCGATTGATCGAGTGCTCTGACACTGGAGCTGTTTGAGATAGAGACATCCAGAGTAGTTTCCCTCATGCTGTCTAGTTTACACAAACCATGCAGAAAGCCCAGAGCAATGCATAAACAACAAAAAACTTAGGCTGAGCTTAGCTTTGAGGCTACAGCTGCCTTGTCACTGTGGCAGGGCAGCAGAAGACACGTAGAGCCAATCTGGTGAGATTTCTACCTGCTGTAGGTTGTGTGTAAATGTTCAAAGCCAGTTTAGACAGGTCCCTATGAGCCAAATCCTTCTTGCTTTTCACCCCTGACCATCACTGCTGCTTTTAGGAGGCTACCAGAGCCAATAAAGCTGTAAGAAATGACGACATGTGTGTTAAAATCATCTTGTGATGTTCTGCCCAGAATAGGACACACAACCTGGGATGAATGGTGGGGGTTCTCTTGCTTGTTTTGATCTTGTCCCAGTAGCTGTGACCTCCTGGGGTCCTGTTCCCTCATCTGTACATGAGTCTGTTCCCCTGCCCCTCAGGGGGTGCTGTGGTTTCTAAACATGAAAAGTACCTGATACAGAGAAAAACCTAGAAGGGTAGCAACCAATAAACATAGTCAATAGGGATGTATGCACATCAGGGGTTGCAAAAATTGAAATGTATTGGAAGGTGAAGAAGGTCCGCAGCCACTTCAGGTTGTTTTTCCTTGTCTCCTGTTTCTGTAGCAACCCAGTGATGTCCTGACTCTTCAGTACAAGCCTCTTTCTTTGAAAAACATCTCCTGCCTGCCACTCAGCATTCTTCTGGCTTTAGGGCAGCCCTTTGTCATCTGTGATGTGGACCAGCAGCCCCTCCCTGCAGATGTTCAGGTGAGCAGCCACAGAACTTCCTGCTGGTGCAGTTTGAGAGGGAGGAATGTGGTGGTGCATTTCTTTAGGGAGGGCTTCCAGTAGAGAAGTTTATTTTGTAGAGTCAGCGGAGACTGGCCTGAACAAAATCAGATTTGAAATGAGCTGCTGGATGGAACAAAGGATCTGATTTGGGAATAGAACCATATAATGGTTTTCATTGGAAAAGACCCTTAAGATCATCAAATCCATCTGTTAACCCATCGCTGCCAGGGCACCACTAAACCATGTCCCTCAGCACCACATCTCCACAGCTTTGAAACCCCTCCAGGGGTTCCTCAGGTCAAACCTAAACCTCCCCTGGTGCAACCTGGGGCTGTTTCCTCTTGTTCTGTCATTGTTCCCTGGGAGATGAGCCCAACCTCACCAAGCTCCAACCTCCTGATTCTAAGACATGAAGAGAAAGGAGCACACAACTAGGTCTAGGCAAGCCATGTAGTAAAAGTGTCATCTGGAAACCATCCCAGCTCCTCAGCAGCCATCCTCAGAGAAGCTGCTTCTCTTTGAAGGCAGCTCTGCCTTTGGGAAGGCTGAAGATGCTCCTTCAGCTGCTGCCTCGCATCTGCCCTGTTGTCAGTGGAAGGTGTTGGACGTGGTCTCTACTAGACATGTGGTGTCGAAGCCATGTTTCTATGCTGTGACAGTGACTAGCCCCTGTGAGGGGAAACATGGGCCTGAGATGGTGTCAGGCAAGAGCATGGTGCTTGCAGCCAGGTGCATGCTGTGAAGAAAATGAAGGATGAACTGAGAAGCCCACACTGGGGGTCATGATTTGAACACTTAGACATTTTGTGCTGTCAGACCTTGGGACTTCACACTGGTGATTAATACTTCTCATGTCCTTGCAGCCCATCAAGCTGGAGGTAGGGGAGGAACTTCATCTCTCCATCAGATTTAACCCTGCTTACGAAGAGGGTTTGACTATCCGGGTAGTAAAGGAGGCTCTGAAGATACAATTTCTTGAGCATCCTCATGAGGAACAGGTCACCATTCGGGGAGAGGTCTACTTCCCAAACCTGCACTTCCAGACCATGGCCCTGGACTTTGGCTGCATCTTGAATGACACTGAAGATGTGCGTTACATTGAGATCACCAACTGCAGCCCTCTTCTTGTCCAGTACAGCTGGTCGTTCCTGACAGACAGCCATGTGAGTGAGATGAGGTACGTGCACCTGTGCCCTCTCCTTGAGGCTCTTCTTTTTGGTGTCCTGTTTGTACTTTGCAAAGATCAGGGCTGTTTGCCTGGGACCTGACAAATATCTTTCAACTTTCCCTGGTGGAAATAACACCTCCCGGCTGTGGTCAGGCTAAATGCTCATGGATAGGTGAACTACACCAGTTTGACACTGGGCAGGAGATTACATCCTCCAGCCAAGCTGGGTCTTTAAGACACTACCAACACTTTTTATGTAGCCCATAACCTAACGTCCTGCTTTATCTCTGGAGCTGTAAAGCCACGCTTAAGACACTTGGATAAGCAGATCTACAACGTGACCTCTTTTCCTTCCCTGCCACCTGTAATTGTTGTAATTTCCTACTAAGAACCTCCACAGGCACTGCCACCAGAGCAATGTGTGCTGCTGTCTCTTGCAGATGCTTTTCTGTGGCCCCTGTACTGGTTCTCCTGGGAAGGGAAGCTGGTGTGGAAAGCTGCTTTCTCAGACCTTTGTGGCCTGAGGCAAACATCAGCTTGGTGAAGTGAGTTTTCCTCCATTAAACAACACGTCACATTCACAAACCAGTATTTAGTGTTTTCCAACAACATGACATGGCAGGTTCTGCTGTGCCCATAGACAATGATGGGAGCACTTGTCTGAACATCCCTAGGGAGCAGGGGCCATCCAAGCTCTGGTCTCTGGTTTCCAAGCCCAAGAGCAATCTTGTAGTCATACTGGAGCACATCTTTCGATACAGTTTGAGCAGTTCCTCCTACTGCAGCCTCTCTTCACAGCACAGAAGTCTGGTATGGGCAGTTTTAATTACAGGAGCAAATGTCTTTAATGCCCTAGGAAACATTGCAAAGTCAAACATGGTGTGTTGAAGTGCTGCTAGTACAAATAACAGAGATCATCAATAAAAGGTTTTGTTCAGGAAACTGGGATCTGTCTCAGAGGAGGTGACCTGTTTGGAACTATCAGCTATGGCTATGAGGGGAGAGCCTAGGAGAGAGGACCTGGGTGCTGGGGTTGCCAGGAACAGCAAGTATTTGGTGTGGCCCTGATTTGATGCACAGCACCTCCAAGAAAAGACCCTAAAGGTAGAGGAAGGTCTGTGAAAGCAAGTGGAGAGAGGTGGGCAAGGGAAAAGGAGCAGGGCTGTAAGCTCTGCTTGGAGGCCCCTGACATCTCCTGCTAAATTAACTTATGGTTTAATTACAATCTAAAAGGGAAAAATCTAATTCTGATGATAGAACAATGCATGTATTTTATAATAACCGAGAAACTAACACATTTACAGCAAAGCCTGAGTGGAATGATTTTCCTCTGGGGCTACTTGTTTGCCAATTGCCTGTTTATCTTTGCTCTTGTTTGTTTTGTTTTGTTTGCTGATTTCTGTTGTAGGCTTTTTTTTGAACCAATTTAGGGTTTTGGAAATGTGAGTGCTGAATCAGTTCTCGGCTTTCAGTGACCCTGTCTCCACTTAAATTAGCTGTGCTGGACCTGAGCCTGCAGGTGCTCATTCTTCCAGTAGATGCTGAGTCACCCAACTCTGCTGGGTAGGTAGTAGCTGAGGGTCCTGAGCACCAGGCAGGATGGCAGCCTCTGCTCCCCAGGGTTTGGCATAGCCCCTTGGCTGGCTCGTTAGTGCTGTGGCTGTTATGACAGCTCCCTTCTCTCTGCATGTTAATTAAGCAGTAGCGTACACTCTCCGGGTCCCTCAGCATACACAGTGTGCTTCTCGGTGGCAGACTGGAAATAAAGACAATCTCCAAGCTATTAACACCTCAAATTGCTCATTAAGAGCCCTGCAGAAGGGCAGCATGTCACACTCTTCCCAGCCCGCATTAAGCACTGTTGGTATTCTGAATTATCAGATCAAACTAACTCGTTCTGACATCGAGGGAATCAAGCATCAGGGCTCATGAAGGTGAGATCAATAGAATTTAGCCATCCATACATCTAACCTCGCTCGAGCCAGCCAGTCATCAGAGTCTTTTGGCATCAATCAGACACATTTTTTTTGTCCAGGAGAGAAACAAGGTTGTTCCTCTGACTGGACAAGACACTGTGTGTACATCTTCTCTTTTCTTTTTTTTTAAATTTTTTTTTCCTTCTATTTGTTCAACTCAATTTTTCTCTTTTCCTTACTCTTTAGTTCCTGCTACTCCTTTGAGCAGAGAAGTCATATAAGCAACACTGGCCAGCTGTGCCTGTGGAGTTGGACGTGCCCAAGTTGCCAAGCTAACCCACACCCCTTCTCTGACACTGCTGAGCCATCAGGCTCTTGTGGTTACACTTCTAGACCTATGTGGTTAGAGATAGACTGAAAGCAGGCTCTCCTTGGACCTTTGCTACTTCAAAGCTGAGTTAAGCCTTTGCACCAAGATCTTTTCTGCAGAATTGAATCCCCAGAATGGCCCAGCAGGAGATCCTAAAGTCTAATTCAGTGCTCAAGACCAGGTTGGATGGGACATTGAGCAACCTGATCTAGTGGAAGGTGTCCCTGCTCACTTCAGGGGGTTGAACTAAATGATCTTTAATGTCCCTTCCAGCCCAAACCATTTTGTGAGTTTATGATTTTGTTGTATTTCTTACCTTGAAGGGGTTTCCTCTTCCAAGACTGATGTGTCCACCTTTCTGAGGGCAGTATCTAGCTCCTCAGCTTTCTTTGGGATTCCCATCAAAAAATGCTAAATCCGAAGGATATCCAACAATTTCCTAAGAGGCCCATGTCAAAGGCTCATCTTCAGAGTTGGCTGTTTGCCTGAGTTTTCATCCCTTGTTGAGGGTCTGTGCCTTGTCATTTACTTGGAGCATTGTTGTTCCTGCATCATCTCTTGGCCCCTTCATGTGAGACATGTTCCCTCTCTGGGATGGAGCTAAGGCCCAGCAAGTGGCCAGGCTGGATCAGCAGGGAGCCCTGTGCTTCCATGGCACGTGTCAAACCTCCTCTGGGAGTTATCTTATGTCTCTGGAGTGTGAAATTCTCAGATACCAGTCCACCATGTCAATTGCTAGTGGATTCTTTGGATAAAGGGGTTGAGCTAAACATGTGGAAAATAGGACAGGACAAGGGGTGATGCTTTTAAACTAAAGGAGGGAGATTTAAATGAGGTAATTTTTATTATTTTTTTTTAACTCTGAGGCTAGTGAGAGCCTGACCCAGGTTGCCCAGAGAGGCGATCGCTGCCCCATCCCTGGCACCATTGCAGGTGAGGTTGGCTGGGGCTCTGAGCAACCTGCTCTAGTTGCAGATGTCCCTGCTCCCTGCAGGGGGCGCTAAACTAAATGCCCTTTAAAAGTCCCTTCTAGTCCAAATAATTTTATAATTTGATTAAAATTACTCTTTCCATTCAGGATTTTCTTGGCAATGTGAGTTGAACAAACCAGGAGCTTTTCATCTCCCAGGTGAATCTTCCTATGGCATTAGCAATTTCTCATCTCTCAGCCCTTTCTCCTTCTTGAGTCCCCTGGCAGGCTGCGCTGCAGGAACCCTGTGAGCCAGATCCCAGCCTTATTACTGACCAAAACCCACATTTTTAAAAAATGTGATTTTTTTTCTTTTTTTTTTTTTTTTGTTTGGTTTTGTAACAAGGAGGAAATGGAAAATACAGACAGTGAAAAACAGTGCAAGGGAAAAATCTGACAGCAGTGCTCTGTCAGCTGCCCGAGGGGAGAGGTGCAGCAGCAGCAGCAGCAAGAATGTGCATTGAGAACGTGTACATCCCCAGTGCTGCTGCTGCTGGGTAGTCACAGATGAGTGACAACAGACCCGGGGGTGAGAAATCCAGTTTTTGGTAACCCAAAAACTCTTCCTGCTTAAATTAGGAGAGGGATGAGCTGTGGTGAAAATGTGCCGCTGAACGTGTTCTTCAGCTGCACATGGTTTGGCAGCAGCAGGCAAGGGGTTTGCTTAGTGTAACAGAAGTGGACTAATTTTTTATCAGAGATGGAGTCTCTTGGAGCAAGGGCTGGGTGCCAGGCAGGCATCAGCTCTGGGGTGACAGTCCAGCTGCACTGAACAGCTTATGGAGAGGCTCTGTACTCATGGACAGAGACACTGGGGAGCTGAAACAAGGGAGAATTGGAAATCTGCCACCAGTTCCCCCTAGATATAATGAAAAGTAAATAAAAATTATTGCCACTAGAGGAATTTGGAGCCAGGTGTCAGCAAGCATATGTTATCAAGTCTGTTACAGAATCCCAGCATGATGGGGGTTGGAAGGGATGTCTAGAGATCACTTCACTCAATCCCTCTGGTCCAGCAGGGCGCTGTCCCCAAGATCACATTATTTAGTCAGGTTTGGAATCTCTTCAGAGAAGGAGACTCCACAGCCTCTCTGAGAAGCCTGGGCCAGGCTCTGGCACCCTCACAGCAAACAAGTTTCTCCTCCTGTTCAGATGGAACCTCCTGGGTTCCAGTTTGTGCCCATTGCCCTTTGTCCTGTCACTGGGCACCCCTGACCAGAGTCTGACCCAATCCTCTTGTTCCCCAGGGGCCCTTTAGCTCTTGATCAGCACTGATCAGATCCCCTCTCAGGCTGCTCTTCTCCAGCTGAACAGCCCCAGGGCTCTCAGCCTTTCCTGGGCACAGAGATGCTCCAGCCCCTCAGCATTTTTGCACCCTCTCCTTGACTCTCTCCTTGTCTCTCTTGAGCTGGGGAGCCCTGGCCACAATACTCTAGTGATGGCTTCACTAGGGCAGAGAGGGGAGGAGAACCTCCCTTGACCTTCTGGCCACACTCTTTTATATGCACCCCAGGAACCATTGGCCTTTTTGGCTACAAGAGCACACTTGTTTTTTGAGAACACCAAACTCAATTAATGCTGCTTTTTTAGCTGCCCTCCCCTCAGAGGAGTCACCTTTCTCCATAGGAAGCCTTTCTTATGGTGAGCTTGCTTTGCCTGCCTCCTCTTTGGTGGTAACTGGTGGTAAAGCCGGATGTAATTACACTGCACGATGCAAGGGACCTTTAACAGTCATTCAGCAGCACTGTCAACTTCCCTTTTACACCCTGAAAATCAGGATAAAAGCAACACACAGCCTTCAGTCGGCGGTTTCTGCTTCCTCTGATCAGGGAGGGATGGCAATGCCAGTGTACTCAGCAGGGTGGAGCTTTGGCATCTCTCTGATTTCTTTTGGTACGTGACCCCAGAAGTGCAGCCAAGTGGAGCTGGTTTTGGTTTGGTTTTCATTCTGCCTTCATTACCCTTGCTGCTTTACTTGCTCCTGTACCCTGCGGTGCCCCGCTGCAGAATCCCCTAGGGAGGGTGTGCTGGGCTGTGTCATGCTGCTCACCCAGGATCTGCTGGGGAGCTTGTGTCAGTGTGGACCAGTGGAGACACCTTCTGGGGTTCAGCAGAAGCGGTCGAGACCAGCAGGGACCTTCTGGATGAGGACTTCAGGATGTGCTCTGTCATTTCATCTCCCTCCTGTTCCTCGCTCTGCTCTCGGCACCACGGTAGGACAGTGATGCTCAATGGTGGCAGAGAGCCTGCCAGCCTTGACGTCAGCTTGTCCTCAAGCTTTGGTTGTCCTACAGTGCTGCTGCAAGCACCTGTGCTCCAGGGGTTTGTGAGGTCTTTGTGCTGCCACAGGGTGCTACAGGGCACTCAGAGCGCAGGGTACTGGTCTTCAGCCCCCAGGATGCCTCTGCTTAGACTTGAGTTGTTTTTTTGTCGTCTTGTAGGGTGAAGCTGGCCTGCCAAGCCCAACCCATCTGGTTCCTGCCATCTCAAGTGTTTTGTTCATCCCTTGCACAAACTTGTTGAGATCCAGCTTTGGTCTTCTGCAGCCTTTCCCCTAAGGAGAGGATAGACCAAGAATATATCTCTTCCCATGTTTGGGAGCCGCCTTCTTGGCAGTCTGACACACCCAGGAGCAGCCCCCTACTCTCAACTGATTGTGCTCAACAAGTTCTTTGGCTCCCACCTCAATTCCTAGTGTTTTTAACCCTTGCAGCCATACTCTCTGGTTTGCCAAGTGCTTGTGAAGGCATCTTAAAATGGAGAGTGTCCAGATCCCTGCCTCAGAGGCAGCTGGAGCACATCGCTCCTCCTTTGCGATTGCTGACAGGACTTGATGCAGTTGTCTGTTTGCAGAGCCAAGTTTTGAAGTAGCTGGTGAGGTTGTAATTGGTGCTGATGACTTTAAATAACATCCTCCCAATTACAGCTGTCAGGGCTTGTTTAATTTTGAACAAAGGCTACAAATTGGGTTTATTGTCAGAGCTATTTATTCAGCGGGACCTTTGGCCAGAGTCTGCCTGAGAAGCATTTTTCTGTCTGACAGAATCAGCAGCTTACCTGATGTTTATAAATCACCTGGTTCATGTGCAAAGCATGAGGATGGAGAAGACTTAAGGGGTGATGTTTTGCTGTTGGTAACATCAGTGCAAGTCAGAATAACTCCAGTAAAGTGGTTTTCCAGGGCTGTAATTTGTCAAGCACTTCTATCCAAGGATGGTCTCCATAAAGACCTGCTGTGCCTGCAGTGCCAGTGGTGGCCAGCCCTGGTCCAGCTTAGGCTGGACCAGAATGGCTGAGGACCTTTAGTGCCTGCACCCTGCAAAACTGGGCCAGACACATCCACTGGAAATGCTCTGAGAGAGGCATGAGCCATGTCAGATGGAGCTTGAGGGACATCAGATCCTTCTCTGACTCTTGTCAAAATTGATTATATGGTTGAGGTCTGTGGGCTTCAGCAGGAGCTGAGGACTCTTGGTGAACCCCAAAATCAAATCCTGTGGCTCCTTCTGTGAAATGTGCTGGAGAGCTTTTGTTGCTGCCCCCAGAACATGAGATACTTCACTTCTCAGTGGCAACATGACTTTATCCATTCCTACACAATTTCTGCTTTCACACAAGTAATCAAATACTCTCTCCTCTCTCAAAAATGACATTTTTTTGACTCAATCAAGTGGCTATTAAAACTGCATGTTATCTTCAAATTAATTAAACCTTGGTTGCAGCGGGACCTCCCCAGGCCTGCTTTGTGCATTAGGTGAACACAGAATCCAGCTTAACCATTTCCAGCCTTTGCAAGGCAGAACTAGGAGGTGTGAGATCTCACAGCAGTGATGTTGCTTCTCTTATCTTTTATCTTTCTTCTCTCTTCCTCTTCCTCTCTCTCTTCTCCTTTCCCTGGTCTGAATTTCAGCAGGTGGTTCAGTGAATACACAAACCTTAGCTCAGCAGGGGAATTTATCCCAGAAAAGAAATAGTCATAAGGACCATTTGGATGAAATGCAGTTAAAGGGCAAATCATCCCCACCACCTTCCTCAGCTGCTGGCCAGGTGGCCCAGCTCAAACTCACTGTTCCCACATGGTGCCCTTGGAATGTTTTAATATTATTCCTGTATTGTATTACTTTATTTTCTGTTGGAAACACTCTTTCATGCCTTGCTCCAAAGCACCTTTTTAATATGCATCTGATGGTCTGAAGAACAAATAGAAGTGCATCATGGAGATCTGTAAGCCCATTGAGATGCCTCATGGGCACGTGGTCTCTGATGCTTTGTCTCGTAATAACCCGAGAAGAGCTTGTGCTTTGTTGGGAGGCTTGTTTACACCAGTGCCATGGCTGCACCTAATGGGTGGTCCCAGGGGGCCTGGGTGAGGGTGCTTCATGTGTGGGAAGCGGCCTCAGCACCGATAGAACCTTTGGCATTCAACATGAAGGGCTGGTGGCTTCTGGCGCGTGACCCTGGAGCTGCGGGGAGCTCAGGTGTTCCTGCTGCAGTTTTGGGGTGACAGTCTGGTGTTGGTGGCTGTCACACAGCCCAAGCTGGAAGTGCAGTGTCATCCCATGTGACTCGTCACTCACAGGTTGCAGAAGTGGTGTGATTTCTCGCTCCTCTATTTTGGGAGGCTGGTGTGGGAAGTGGTGTGAAGCTGCATCCTTGTCAGGCTCAGAGACCAGGAGACATCCTGAGAGCAACTTATTTTCTTTTCCTAATGTGTCTGAGGTTGGGGATGGTGAGGGGCACAAGGTTGTCCTAGCTTTAACCAGGACTTCTCTCTCCCTGGTGTCAATAGTGGTGCTTGTGCTCCTGTTAAATCCCCACTGTTAATTCCTGGATATGTTTTGTCACATCTGAGGAGTGGACAGGTTAGGTGAGATGAACCAAGAGAGATTAACACCTCCTTTTCAGCCCTTACAGCTGAAGGCTGACCTGCTTATGTCAGGATGCTCCTTGTCTCAGCTCCACAGTGCTGGTGGAGGCACTTCTGTAGCCCTTTGGCCCCTTTGGTTTTGGATGGATCCTCCTCTCTGAGATGGAGGAGCTGCTCTCTGCTCCTTTCCTTCATCCCTGTGTTCACAGCCTTGGCCAGAAGGTGCTGGGGAGTAAGAGATGCCCAAAGCTTCAGCTGACACTGAGCATCTTGTCTTCTGCTTCTTTCTCCTTTCTTAAGACAACCTTCTTTCCCTCAGTGCCAGGAAGATTCTTTGTCTAGGAGTCAGCTTTCTCTTGATACCTTGAGTTCCTCACTCCCTTCCTTTTCACCTTACACTTCTTGTTACTCATTTTTACTTTTCCCACTGGAGAAAGTCCCTTGCTGTGATTTGTGCTTCTCCACAGCAAGATTCACTAATTGCATCATCTCCCAGCACGGGGTCCCAGAGGGATTCTACTTTAGAGTGAAAAATATTGTTGTCTGTGCACCACGGTCCTGTGAAGTTGTCTCAAACCATTCTATAAAGCTAAAGGTAATTTAATAAGTGATTATGGATTTTCCATCTCGGGGTTTACCTCTCCTCAGGAGTTGTTATTGACCCACAGTATTTATCACAAGTGGCTCAGAGAGCTGTGCTTTCATCTCCTTGCTAGAATAGATCACAGCTGGTATCTTTGGGACAGTCAGAACCATGCACTCAACCGCTGTGTAGTTGGAGGGCTTTGGGGTGCTCCTGGTCCTGGATATTTGCACCTCTACTATGTGGGGATGTCTCTTGTCATGAGAGACAAGTAGTGCTCGGCTGCAGGCTGCCCAGAGGTATTGTTGTAAATGAGCTGAATTTATTAAGAAAGAGCTTGAGGGGCTGGAGTGTGTCCAGATAAGAGCCATGAAGCTGGGGAAGGGTCTCTGAGCAACCTGCTCTAGTTGCTTTTTAACTCCCCACAAGGTATCCTTCTCCCCTCTTCTCCTTGCAATCAGCTTCCTGCACCTCTGCTAAACCAGCATCATCCCTGGACAGCCCCAAGCACTGGCTGCTCCATCCTGGTTTTGAAGCTGCTGGGTTAGACCCGTTACTGAGCTCAGACCACCAGTGCTGCCCCAGGGGGCACATCCTGCTGAGGAGCTGGTTGTTCAGGCTTCCTTCTTTCCTGCTGCAGGTTCATGATCAAAGTGATGTTATTTTCCAGGTTCAGTTCTCCAGTACCTACATTTTTCATCAAACCCCAACCACCAAAGGAGGAGGGAGATTGTCTGGAGCACTTGATGTCTGCAGGGAGCAGCTCCAGGGATGGAGGCATGGAGGAGCCAAACAAAGCCCTGGGAGCAGCAGAGGATCCTGCCCAAGAGCCAGCAGATTCATCTGATTCCCTGGAGATAAAGGTAGATTTTCCTGAACATCTACTACTTGCGTTGCCTCCTCCCAGCTAGCCACTGAGAAGACATTTTCATGTCTCTGCCTTCACCCAAGACCCCCTGTTGCAGTGACGGCCACAGAGCTGTCTGTATAAAATGAGATTTCACAAACATTTCAGCTGCCTTCTTCAGGAAGGTGTAATTCAAGAAGAAGGACCTGGTGGAGATCAGAGGGCATTCACAGACTCCTGTCATGGTGGGGTTGGAAGGGACCTCTGGAGATCATCTGGTCCAATGCCCCTGCTCCAGCAGGGTCACCTAGAGCAGGGGGCCCTCCCCTGGATCACATTGTTTAAGCAGGTTTGGAATCTCTCCAGAGAAGGAGACTCCATACTCTAAAGGCAGTAAAAGGTGCTTTTAAAGGCAGCTTCTGCAGCAGAGATAATTTCTTGCTGCCAGGAGACATGCCAAATTACTTTAATGTGGTGTATTAATTAGCGCATTTATTAGTGAGAAGATTTTTCCCATGGTCCCCCTGCTGGTAAGAGGGATGGATGCAGGATGAGATGAGAATGGTTCTGCCTTTATTAGAGGAAGAAGCCCCCTAGCTGCGTCTGTGCTTTGCCCCAGGCCATGGTTGCTTTTCTGCATCAGTTCCCATGCTCAACATCTCCATCTCTCCTCCCCTACCTGCAGGTGTTCGATGTCCTGCCGCTGTTTGGTGCGCTGCAGCCAGGCGAGAGCCAGCAGGTCATGTTCACCTTCTTTGGCCATGCCAACATCGTTGCCCACGTCACGGCACTGTGCAGGGTGGAGGGAGGCCCTGCCTATGAGATCGCACTGAGCGGGGAGGCTTCGCTCATCAGCTACCTCCTGGACACCTCGGAGATCGACTGTGGGCTGCAGGTACCGTACGCTTCCCTTGGCAGAGGGCCTTGTCTCAAAACCATCTCCAGTGGGTGGTTGCCCACCTATGTCTAGGACTCCCTTTCCCAGCTACTTTGTTGTCTCTGGCTTGGAAGTAATTTCCTGCATCCAAGCTGGTTTTTAATGGTCATCTACACACCCCTCAAATTGGGAATTCCTCCTCTTTGAGGTAAGTAACAGTGCCTCCTAGGGCAGGCAGGATTCCAGAGGTGATCCCCAGAAGAACATGTCTCTGAGGCATCCATCTGCTAATCCACTCCTGAAGCCTGAGGTCCACTGAGTTGCTTTCTTCTAATGCTCTTGATGAATCAACAAAATAAACCAGAGAGGAAGTCAACTTGGGCTCTCCAGTCACTGTAGCTGAAGAGAATGTCCCAGATGAATATTCCCACTTTTTTTTTTTTTTTTTTTTTCAGTTCCTCCAGATACTTCCAGCTGCTGGCCCTGTGTGTTTCACACTGTCTCCCCTTTAGCTGTCACTGCAAGATCTGTAGTTATTTGTACACAGGTGCCTTTCTCTTCTGCGATATCTTGATGCCACCTCCTTTGTCTCAGCCAGGTGTCTGATGACACCTTAAAGTGTAGATAACTTGAGTCCTCTTTGGTTTCTTGCTGATCTTAAGTGGTTGACATTAGCCTTCTGTACATTGCCATACATACTTGTTCCTAAGAGGTGCCCTGTGGCTGTGGGTTCTTCACATTAACCTGGGAGAGTCAAGTGCCCATATCTCCTCTGCTTCTCTCCTGCCATGTGTTCATTTGCTCTCATCCCAGGGAAAGCAGAAGCAGATTCCTAGTATCAGGGTTGTCTCTGTCACTTCCCACTCCTCTGTCCTCTTTCCAGCTGTTTAATGAAGTCACTGTAGCAGAGATCACCCTAAAGAACAATGGAAAGGTGGCATTTACCTACGTGGTGCTGAATCCCAGCACGGCCACTGTGGACAACCCTCTGCCTGGTGTGCCTCTGGTCATGCCCAGCATGGTGAGTACAGAAGGAGCATGGGAGATGAGCCCTAGCCCTGGGTCAGTCTTCTCAGGAGTGGGTTGCAGTGAAAAAAGGGGGGAAAAACAGAAAGGAAAGAAAAAAATAAAAAAAAGAAAAACCAAAAGAAGCAGCCAGGGCTGTAAGCTGAGGGGCAGAGAAGGTCAAGTGAGCATGGTCCCAAGGGTCACCTTTAATGGCCTTCACCAGTGCGTGGCCCCGCTGCCATACAGCAACCACGGGTGCTTTGGTAGCTGTCTGGACCCAGCTGCTGAGTGCTCTGTTTGTGCTTGCACTGGAGCTGGACCAGACAGGCTCTCCTGAGGGTCAGTAGAATAATTTTGGTTGGAAGAGGCTTTTGAGATCATCGAGTCCAACCATTAACTCAGCACTGCCAGGGTCCCTAAACCATGTCCCCCAGCACCACATCTCCACGGCTTTGGAACCAGGTATGGGGACTCCACCACTGCCCTGGGCAGCATGGGCCAGCCCTTGCAACCCTTGCAGACGTTGTAACAGCCCCTGTATTAGTCCTCTACACCTTCAGCTTTTCTGGTCTGCAGCAGCTTGGTGGGGCAGTGAGGGAGCCAGGGAGGAACAGAGCTCAAATTATGAAGAGTAGAGTTTGCAGCATCCCACCAGCATGGTCTAGTTGCAGGTGTCCCTGCTCCTTCCAGGGGGGTTGGACTAGAAGACCTTGAAAAGTCCCTTCCCCCCAAACCAGTCTGTGATTCTACAATCCCAGCTTCTCAGTATTGTGTGGATGTCTTTGAGCAGTGTTCCCATCTACATCCCTTTTTGCAATGGGAAGAGGAAGCCAAATGGCTTTCAGGTTTCCTCCTGCCTGTCTCCTACAAGGGATGACACACTGATGCCCTCTTCCTGTGAGCCTCTGAAGACACTGCTTGGACCTGCTCTACCAGCATTGTGGGCACTGGCAACTTGGCAGGGCTCTCTGTCACTGCAGCTGTCACATGCTGGAGTAATGCCTCAGGGGACCAAGTGGCAGGATTCATCCTGTCCTGTCACCCACAGCCTGGGTTGCTGTCTGCTTGCATTTGTTCTTGATCCATCTGGCATGAGACCAGTTCAGGGCTTGGACAGCCCTTCTGGAAAGCCTGGAGAGGAGGTGCCCTTCCCAGTTACACATTCTACCCTAGATCTGGTAGATCTGGTAAATCTAGGGTAGAATGTGTTAGTCTCTGCTCCTGCCTTTCCAGAGGTGTATGTTTACAGGTCATCGTGAGCCTGGTTATCTTGTGCACCCTCAGTGCAACCACACAGGCAGGAGATGTTTGGTTGGGGTCAGGCCCAAGGACACCAGCCTGGCAAGCACTGATGGGCTGTGACAGGAGCTGCCAGCCCCGCTGAGAGCATGGTTGCTTTGCTTGTCTTCCACAGCAGCTGGTGAAAACCCAGCTGAGCCATCCCTTCACCAAACCCATTTAGTCCATTTCCTCCCTTTCTCCTTCACAATACAGGCTTACGTTGGACCTGGCAAGGAGCAAGTGTTGAAAGTCTATTACCTGCCAGGAGTGCCTGGAGTCTTCTGCAAGACTTTCCAGATCCAAGTGGGTCACTTGGAGCAAACAGAAATTTCCCTGAAAGGAGAGGGGATCTTTCCTAGGATCTGCTTGGACCTGCCCAGGAACATCAAAGGTGAGCACTGCCTGTCTGCTTCCCAGGAACATCCTCTGGTTTTTTTTCCCCTGTGCCATATACCCACAGGGCAGCTCATACCTACATCCACCAAGCCTGGCAGTTCCAGGGCTATCAGACCAATATTCAGTCATCCTCTGGTTGCTTCCTGAGTCTATAGAAGCCCAGGAGCCATCCTGCAGAGCTTGCCAGCGTCTCCAGAGGTCTGGGAAGGTGATGGCTCGACAGGAAAGCTCAGGAAAGCTGTGCTACAGGCTAGCAGGGGTTTTAGCAGGGTTAGATTTGCATTGTGTTGCAGGGGATGAGATGCTTCTGTGTGGGAAGATGTATGGAAACAGCAGGATTCAGAGAGGAGCAGCAGCATCTACTTTCCATACATTGCTCTAGGATTGTTTCCAGGAGAGGCCAGCGTCAGGGGACTGGGGCTTCCTAGCTTTAAATGGGAATGGCACTGTGCCCACACATCTAGTTATGGATACTTTCTTCCTCCAGGAAATGAAAAGTATGAGAAGGTCTTCAAGAATGTGAAAGAAAAGATGGAAAAAAACTGTGAGAGAGATAAAGTAGTTGGTCCAGAGGAGGCTGCAGAGCCACCCACAGACGACTTGGATGCCATGGTGAGAATATCTGCTCTCCCATTTGGCATGTGCCACCCCTCCCCCTGTGTCATTTGGTCCTCTTGCACCTCACAGCGGCTTTTTGGTGCCCCACTGGCACCTGGGACTGCCCTACCCACATGTGGAATCAGTTCAGCATGGCCCCAGGGGCTGCCCACCTCTGGTACTTGTCCTTCCCTTAGATGCATGAGCTTCGAGACTAGCCTAGGGAAGGACCCTGAAGGCCATGCTCATGTAACTGAATTGATGGTACTTTGTGATGGACATGCATGTCATTAGTGGTGTTTGTTGCTTACCACCCAAGCCCTGCCAGGTTTGCAGAGCTTAACAGCAGCAGCCTGTCTGTGCCCTGGGATTGTCCTGTCAATGTTCATCTCCAGGAGGCACCGGCTTTATTGTGGTTGCCTTTTTGAGAGAGCTTTTGCCCAAGGTGCTTTGGCACTGGCTGGGGGCAGGTGAATACTAGCAGCTCTGGAAGGTTCCTGGCTTTTCTGTCTGGTCAGATCAACTTGCATAACAACGACTGGGCAAGTGAAGGTGCTGAGATCATCTATCATGAGATAAGGTGCTGACTGAGAGCAGGAGATGTCACAGACACTGAGCAGTGAGACAGGAGGACTCCCATTACCCCTCTCAGCAAGAGCAGGGTGAGATCTTCTTTCGAGACAAGCCTGAGCCTTGGGAAGGACCTTTACTAACCAGCCACCATCCTTTCCTCAGTTGGACGCTCGGCTGCAGATGCAGATGGAGGAGATGCTGGTAGAGGAACATGCCTTGGAGCAGCAGAATGCTCTCACCTCCAGTCCCACAGAGGACTCTGCCTTTGACCAACATGCTCGTCGGAGACTTCTCAGGTTAGCAGGGAGTCCCATACCCTATCTCCAGGTGTCATGAAGGTAACACCCAGCTCCTGAGATCTCCTCATGTTTGCAGAACTGGGAAGAGATGGGGACTTCAGAAAGGGTCTGATCCTGACAGCTTTGACATGCTCCCTGTGTGCAGCTGATTGTCCTCACTTCTGCAGTGCCGCTCTGAGCTTAGGAGGTTCTCAACTCCCTGCAGATGCTGAGTTGTTCTTAGATCTGAGGGGGTCCGGTGCAGACCATCCATCTCTTCCAAGACAGCACAGACAAAATCCCTTCTGACGAGCTCTGAAAGAGGCGACTCAGAGCTGGTGTGATTGTTCCAAAAGACCACACTAAACAAAAATTGCAGATTGACAAGCCCTAAATCAGGTGCTGGTGGGACTTCAGGGATTGCCTAGGTAACCTGGTCCTTCCCTCTGCTCCTTCATGATGAGGCATGGGCACAGTAGGCTCCACTTCAGGAAGAAGATGCTCTGCAAAACAGATAATTTATGTGCTTCTCTAAGTGGGTTTGTTCTGGAAAAAGACCTTCCCATGATTCTTGTAGGTGTTGATTACTCTGGGGACAAGTTTGGTTGTGGAGCAGTGACGATTCCTGTGAAGGCAAATCTTACAAGGTCCTGAAGCATCTTCAGGCTTAGGCCATACATCAGGCTCAGCAGCTTTACCAAGACCAGAGGAGCTCTACTGAGCTTAGCTACAGTGGCTTTTCACAGCAGAGGAGTTGTGACCAGTGTGTTTTAAACTGATTCGAATTTAAGGTCTCACTGGTAGCTGGTAAAACCTCAGACCTACACTCCTCATGACTTACAAAGGACTTATTACCAGATAAATAATCAGGCCTTGGGGTTCACAAGTTGAGTTTTTACAGTCATGAATACAGAAATATCCACTTGGTTTTCATCTTCCATCCATGTGGAAACATAACCAGGCTGTGGTTTTAAGGACTATCCTTCCTCACCCTTTCAGAGCTGAGCTGCCCGAGTACCTCCTGGACTTTGGCTATGTCATTCCTGGGAACATCCACACGCACATAGTGAAGATCACCAACACTGGGTGGCTCCCCGTGTCCTTCCACACCGACAGACGGGTCCTGCATGACACAGGTAAACAGTGCAGGAGACTTCACGTGGATCTTGAAGGAGCTACTGTCTCAGATTAGCTTAAGCCACTGGACATAAGTTAATTTCAAGTGTTTGCTTGTATAGCTTTTTTCTCCTTGAGGCCTTCTGCCTAATGCTTTAGAGCCTGAGTTCTCCTGGCCAGCTGTGCCCAGACATCTGGCTGCTTAATTTCCATCTGTTGCAGGTTTCAGTGTGGAGCTGGACCGTGTGAAGCACCTGCCTTGCTGTGAGACTGAGACGTTTGAGGTGCGCTTTGGCCCACAGAGTGCCAGCCTGCCACTGGGAGAGGTGAACGTGCTCCTGCCCATCAAGGTACCTTGTGCTTCTTCACCTCCGTGTTCCTGCACCACTGTTCAGGGCAGGTGGCAGGTGGGGGACAGCTGTAGATGTCACCTGGGTTCTCAGCTGGATGCTCTGTCTTTCACTAGGTAGCAGGAGGCCCCACGTTTCGTGTCCACCTCCGTGCCAATGTGGTGGTGCCATCCCTCTGCCTCTCCAAGGACAGACTGGAATTTGCCACTGTCCAGTGTGGGCAGTGTCAGGAAGAAACCATCCAGCTCCACAATCAGCTCCAGGTCCCCTGTAAATGGTGCATCACCATGGACGAGCCTGTTAAGAAGGTAAAGCACTGACAGTGTCTAACGTGGGACTTCTTGGTTGGGTTTTCTTTCAACACTTGGGCTACAGTTTGTTGGAGGAAGCTTTTGCAAGTTTGGAGCAAGGCTGGTTCACCTGGAGCTGCTCATTAGCAGATGCTTCACTTCTCTGCCACCTTCACCCGTTCCTGCTCCTCCAAGAACGGTGCCTCCACATCTGCCTGCCCTGCCTATATGTTTTCTCTCCACTTCTAGGCCATTGGTGACTGTGGCACTGTGACAGTATCTCAGGAACCAAGGGTCTGTCCTTGCAAACCAAGGAGACCTCACACAGTTGTTTTTGGTGCTCAGGTGAACAAACATTTGCGAGTGAGTGCGCGTCAGAAGCAGCTTCAGGAGATAAAGGCCAAGCCCCGTGTCTTTGAGGTGCTGCCCTCAGCTGGAGTCCTGGCTCCAGGACAGCGATGCAACGTGCAAGTCAGGTTTTCACCCACGAAAGAGGTGAGATTGGCAGGTGCCACTCCCAGGAGGTCTGGAAGGGCAGTATGGGAACAAGACCCCAGTGCAGGGAGCAGGAGATGAAGTCCTCCTCCATGTGAGGAACACTGTACCCACTGTGCCTCAGTGTCCCCTGCAACACACTCTTCTGAGAGGGGCTTTGAAATCCCCATGGGGAGCTTGTGTAGAGACACTAAGGTGTGGCTGCTTCTCAGTGCATGGGGAGAAATCTGCCTCTTCCTTCTCATTTTCCTCACATGGTGCAGAGCAGCTGCCACTGGGGAGAACTCTGGAAGGGCCCATCTGGGGCTGTTAGTACCAGCAAAGCAGCTGCCAGATGCCTTCCTGGGCACAGCGAGACAGAGATTCCAAATCCACCTGGGTCCCCTGCTCTGGGTGACCCTGTGGAGCAGGGGGGTTGGACCAGATGATCTCTAGATGTCCCTTCCAACATCCACCATGCTGGGATTTGGTGATATTTGCCTTACACAGCAGTGCCAGGGCTGTGCCTGGGCAGCAGAATGCTGAGGACCTTTCTTATTGTGCTCCTTCATGAGTCAGTGAAAACATCCGATAATCCATTTTAGAGTCATCTGATACCCCTATATCCAGTTACACCACATGCTAGGGTTCATTCCAGTTACTCCCAGCCACCAAGCAGATGCTGTAGTCTTTGCTATAAATACATACCTGATTTCCACTCACGTAAGAGGTGCTGACAACACCCTTAACCTTGGAACAAGGGTTGAAATTTAGGCCCTGTCACCTGGAACTTCATGGAGGATCTTTCTGCACTTTTCTTTCTTTTTCAGAAGTGCTACAGAAATGAGCTGAAGGTTGACGTTTTCCAGAGCAGCCAGCACCTTCAGCTGCAGCTCTCAGGACGTGGGCTGGATCCACATCTGGAATTCATCCCCCCAGTGCTTGAGCTGGGACCAGTGCTGCCATACAGCAATGGGGCAGAGGGGACAGTGGTGGTGAAGAACCCATGCGAGTTCCCCATCGAGTTCTACTCACTGGAATTTGACAAGCAGTACCTTGATGAGGAGCAGGTGAGAGGGAGGGTCTGGTCCCCATGTCTATGCTCCTGTAGCTTCATGGTGCTCCAGCCCTCCCAAGCTCATGCTGGGGATCTGGAGGTAGTCCCCAGGGTGAAACCTGGTGACATTTCAGTTAGCTCTGCTGGCCAACTGTGGAAGGGCTTGGTTAGTCCATTCTGTTGGGAAGAAGGAATGAGTGAGGAGATAGCTTGGTTGGGGAGTCTTTTCACCTGATGGAGGTCAAAAGGTTTCTGTTCCCCATGCGCACAGATCCTGCGGATGCTGAAGGACTATGATTGCCATAACACCTTATTGTTGCCTGTGCGCTCCCCGGGAGAAAAACTGCCTCCAGAGGTGCTGGAATTCTATCAGGACCAGAAGAGACTGCAGGATGAGCAGACTAAGTCCATGACTGGGGAACCAGAAGGCCAGGATAATGGTGAGCTTTGGGTTGGTTGTCATGAGTGTCAACACAGCAGGGAGCCCAGCCCACCTACCCTGAGTTCTCCATGAACTTGTTCTCCATGGAAAGCTCAGGCTTTTAGCAGACACCCATTCCCCACCTTGGTGGAGGAGTTCCAGGGTGAAAGTCCATGCCTTGTAACACATCCTCTAGTAGCCCTGAGTGTAGCCAAAGCAGGCTTGTAGCTATCTGCCTTGGACTAGGAAGAAATAACCAGGATATCCCTTTGTGTCCCTCAACCACAAAGAGTAGGACTGGATGAGTTCTTCAGCCAGTAGGGTCAGGTCTAATACCACCAGCTATCTTACATTTATTCCTTCTCAGCAGCAAAACCACAAGCTCAAACCCCCTGCCAAGGGCAGAGACACCCTGAACAGGGTCCTCCTTGGGAAATTTTCCCTCTTACATGCAGTCATGCAAAGTGGTGAATGGCAAAGAGTAGATTTTCATGTTTACTCTCTTCTTTCTTCCCCCTGTACTTCCTCCTCAGCAAAGTTTGAAGATGCCCAGTCTCTGTCAGGCCCAGACAGAAAGCAATCTGCTGGTATGGTTCACACCACCTCAGCCCATAGCTCTGTTGTTCACACCTCTGCTTTTGATGAAAGACAATCCAACAAGACAGACTCTAAATCTCAAGGTGGAGAAGAGCATGAGGAAGTTGTTGAGAAAAGACAAAGGACAGGTAATAACCCTCAGCTCTTCACCTCTTTTATGTCCATTGTGGTAAAAGAGTCTCAGCGGACAACTTCAGTGTCACCTCCCTCACTCCACTGTATCCTGGTGCTGTCTTCCCACCCATAGACCCTGAATCTGCTCTTCTGTATGAAGTCTGTAGGATCCTGAAGAGAGGCTGGGGTTATGAGAGTCAGGGCAGGATGAGCTCTGTCCTGCATAACATTGCAAGCTGAGAGGGCTTTGGGTGACCTCCTGAGTGCAGTGTTGGAAGCAATGTGCAAAGGCTCTCACAGTGAATTCAGGCCTACATCTCCTGGTGTAATATTCCTCAGGCATCCATCCACCTTTTGGATAATCATGTGATTCCCAAATAGAACTTATCCTCTGGGGACTGTAAAATGCTCAGTTCTGCCTATTCCACCCTTACTCAGCAGGACCAGTGACCAAACTCCCATGAGGACCATGTTGGTAGTTCATGGAGGAGATCTGGCCCAGTCCTTTTAGGTATTGCTGTGTGCTCATTCTTTGCTCTTTCTGCCACCCCGTTTACAAAAGAGACACATTCACCAGCATCTAGGGCAGACCCTGAGCTGAAAAAGCCTAAAGGAAGGGCCTGGAGGGGACCCAGTTGTGACACTGGTTTCAGCAGAGTCTCCTCTCCCAGGATCTGAGGAGATAGGGGGGGATGATCAGGATCACAGATGGGCAAGGGGCTGACTGTTCTACCCGGTTCTGCACAGGAGACCATCAGCAAAGCACCACCAGCAGCAAGGAGGCCATGGGGGACCTGAAGGACAGCCCAGTCCATAGGGCCCTTGCCCGCCACCTGGGCATTGATATCTCTCCAGAAGGTCCTGCAGCCCAAAACTGCAGAGGGATCGTTGTCATCGTCCACGGGGCACCCGCAACAGGTACGTGAGCCTTCTCTGGGAGGAAGAAGGAGAGCTGTATTGCTTGGCTGACCAGTTGATGTGAGGTAAGCCACAGCTCTGCTGGTATGTGAAATGGTCCCAGAGCTTTGCCTAGCTGGTGTCAGTGGTGTGGCTCATCTTGTGTCCATAGAACAAGGCTGTCATCCCCCCCAAATATGGTGGCTGTGTCCCTGTTGCTTCCTGGGACCATGTTGCCTGGTGTCCATGTGGCCTAATGGGAGCAGTCCCTAGTCTGTGCTGACCCCCAAACCATGGCCAGATGTTTCCTGAGGCAACAAAAACCATCAGGGACTAGTGAATGGTCTGAGTGGTAGAGGGACAGGGCTCAAAACAGCATCCTGGGCCCAGGATTCAGATCACCACAAGGGATGAAGTCCTTATCTATACAGTACTTGTAGCCATATTCAAGCTGCCTGCTTTTCCTTAAAGGAACAACTTGTTTTCTAACTGTCCTTGAGGCTTTGAAATCCTGTCCCTGAAAACACCCCACATGCAGGTGTCACCAAGCAGCCTTCCTCTCTCTTCAGGCAAGACCTCGGCAGCAGTCGCCCTGTCCAAATACTACGGTGCCGCCTGCTTGTCCATCGATGCCGTGGTGACCGAAGCCATCTCGGAGAGGAGCAGCTGGGCAGGGCAGCAGGCCCGGGAACTGTGTGTGAGGGCTGCCATCCAGCAGAGCCACAAGGAGACAGAGGATGCTGGTAAGGAGAAAGGCTGGCCTCAGAGCAGCAGAAACCCACCATCACCATCCACTTCTTTGTGCTCCAGAGAAGTTTGATGGCCCTTGTGTCTCTTAAGGAACATTTATGCAGCTTGTAGAAGTGCAAAGGCATTTTATAAAGCATTTCTGGTTGTTAAAAAGAAAAAAAACCTAAAATCTCTATTTTAAGGGCTCAGAGAGGGGGATTTTCCTGCCCCTGGGCTTCTTGGCACATGTTCCTTTTCCCAGGAGTGGTGCAGCCCACCTGTATCTTTCTCGGAGTGCTCTGTATTTCATCAAAGCTGAATCTAGCTTGCTCCTCATGGCCATCAGGCAGAACTGCTGCCCACTTTAATGAGGTATAAAGCCCTCTGAAGTGGCTCATTAAGCACAACTGACTTTGTGGCTTCACAAACATGAGAGGAAGGGAAGAGCCACCTCCCAGAGGACTTTCAGATGAGAGATGTTGCAGATGAGCTCTTTTCTCTAGAGAATTTTCCTGTGCATGCTGTCAGGTCACACAGCTCGTGCATGTGGTGCTGTTCTCCACGTGAGAGTGGAGACTTTTAGGGAACTCCATTGAGCAGTTGGCATGTTGAGCTCTGCAGGGTGAGGCCAGACCTTGGCTCTGGTGGAGGAGGTGCTCTAGTCCCTTCCCCAGCTCTGTTGCCCTTCTCTGGACATGATCCAGCCCCTCAATGTCCTTCTGGGAGGGAGGCTCTGAAAACTGAACCTAAGATTTGAGGGGCAGTCTCCCCAGTGCCCAGTCCAGGGGGTCGACCTCTGCCCTAGTCCTGCTGGCCACACCAGTACTGACACAAGCCAGGATGCTGGTGGCCTTCTTGATGACCCGGGCACTCTCTGGTTCATCTTCAGCTGCATGTCAACCAATGCCCCACATACTTTTCTGCTTGGCACTTTCCAGTGGTGGCGTACTGTAGGGGGTGGTTGTAGGCCAAGGGCCAGGTCCTACCCTTGGGTCTTCTCAACCTCATCTCACTGGTCTCAGCCCATCAATCCAGCCTGGCCAGACACCTCTGTAGAGCCTCCTACCCTCAAGCAAATCAGCAGTCCTACACAGCTTGATGTCATCTGCAAACTGAGGGTGTCTCGAGCCCTTTGACCAGATCTTTGTTAAAGATATTAAAGAGATGAGCCCTAGGGACACCACTCTGACTGGCCACCAGCTGCATTTAACTCCATTCACAGGGTAGCTACTGTGCAAAGAGTGTCACATGCACACAGGCTTTTTAGGAGGGACACAGGGCTGTGCATTAAACTGTGGCTTTAAAATCCAGGGTTGGATGATATGATTTATCACACTAATAAGAAGAAGCTGCTTCTGGAGATCAGTGCTGGCCAGGCTGGGTATAACTCCCATGTCCTTCCTAGGGTGGAAGGTGCCTGCAGTGCCTGTGACCATCCCTGCTGAGCTGCCTGTCATCTCCGCAGGGCCAAACACAGATGCCTCCCTCAGCCAGCAGCTCAGTGAGGCCAAGCACAGCTCAGACCTGAGCCAGTCCAGTTCTGGGGAGAAAATCAGCCTGCAGTCCTACAGCTCTCGGGGCCGGACGGGCACCACGGCCAGCAAGAAGAAGATGAATGGCTACTCATCACAGTCCCAGAAACAGCAGCTAATGGATCCCACAGGCTCCCAGGTGAAGCATGATCTGCACTGGTTAGTGCTGGGGACTTTTCTGTTGCCTTTGAGAAGCCAAAGGGCTGCTTGGAGCAGAGGCTTTGGGTCATTCAGAGCCAGCTGGGCATGGCTTGGGATGGCAACAAAACCCTCTTCCCTGGCAGAACAATCTCTACTGGGGCTTAGTGGTTTGCCGGCAAAGCACAGCCCTGGCTGATATGGCTGTGGGCAGTGGGAACCTGTAGGATGCTGCACCAGGGGCTTGCAGGCTCTGGTCTCTGTTAGCCAAGGGAGGTGCTTCTGGAGTTGTCCCGTGGAGCTGCATACATGCAGTTTTCTTCTAAGTCTCCTGTTAGCAAGAGATGCCAGCTCCAAGCCTAGTGGGTGGAATTGTTCAGGAGGTGCCCAAGTGATTTATTTTCTCTCACGGTGTTCAACATTGCAGGGCACATCCAGCTTTCACTTCACGTCTCCCTTTGCCTGCATTCCTGCACAGCGATGGCTGAGCATCAGCAGCAGCAACACGGGAGAGCTGGGCTGCATGAGCTGCGTGCTGCCTGAGGACTTGCTGGTGGCCATCCTCTCCGAAAGGCTGCAGGTACCTGGGCTGGGGGCATATGAGAAGTTTTTGTGACAGAGACAGGCAGCAAAGTGCAATTAGGAGAGGAGGAGGTTCTGTGTCTGCCACTGGAGGAGTGCTGGGCTGCATGGAAGGGACCCTTGGGTGAAGCTGTAGATGCCATAAGTTGGCAGAGTGCAGGGGAAGATCAGAGATTGGCTGAGTTGATGCACTTGGAACAACGGTGGCTGTTGTCCTTTGACATTTTGAGTTCTTGATTCTCCATCAGCCCTCTGAATTTCTCTCCTTTTCCACCTTATTTGCAGCTGAATGACTGCTACCACGGAGTGGTGTTTGATGGCCTGGAGACCCTCTTTGCATGTAACATGGCATCTGCTCTCTTCTGCCTGCTCAAAGCTGTTGGAAATCGCCCTTCTATCCATTTTGTGAACCTGTTCCAAGATTATGCTTCTTTGAAAGCCAGGGAAACAGCTGCAAAAAAGCAGGAAGGTGAGGTTTGTCATCTCCTTACCTCTCAAATCTTCCCTCTTGAGCCCTCAACCGTATCCATGTGTATCTGGGTTACCAGCAAAGCTCGTAAGAAACGTTTTTATTAATCCTTCTGCCTCAGTGTAGCCAGCATTCAGCTCACTGTTGGCTAAAATACAGCTGAGCTGAGGCCAAGAGGCTAAGACCAATCATAGTCTCCAGCATTAAAGCTTGGACACAAACACAAAATATTGTGGCTCCACAACTTACTACTGGCCAGGTGCCCACAACTCTGGTGCACGTGAGCCAGGCAAAGGCTTGGGAGCCATCTATGATTTGATGGTTTATCTGAATTTTGAAGCAGGGATATGGGCTCCCCAGTGACTCCTGGGGAGTTGGGGCACATCACCAAGCTCTTGTTTGCAGTTACTAATGGTTTCTCCTCCTTTCTGTGCTGAAGAATGGGAGCGGGAAGAAGCTGCCAGGAGAGAGAAAGCACGAGTCAGGGAGATGGATGAGGACGAGTATGATGACCTCACTGAGGAGCAGAAAACTGAGTTGAATAACGATATCCGACAAGCCCAGCGTGAGAGGAGGAGGAGGTCTGTAAGCCTTCCGCGGGTGACTCCCCAGGACAGTGTCCATGAAGGGTTTCCCTTTTCCAGGGTTATTGGTTGAGCTCAGAGGAGTTACAAAGCAAAGGCCTGAAGTGTCTATTACAAGAGGCACAAGGAGGCCCAGTTCCACCTCCCTGGTTCCCAACATAGGAAGGACCAGCTCATTATATTGATTCACATAATCTTCATCCCCCTTCTCCACCAACCCAGAGGAATGGTGGTGTAGGTTGGTGTGAGGTGAAGCTTTAGATACCAGACTTGCTGTAGGTGAAGTTCTTTCCATTTTGAACTCCCAGGGTTTTCCTTACGGAGTGACACCAGCCATAAAAGCGGGTGAGCTGGTCTGATGGTGCTGCCTGGAATCAGGAACAATGACTGAAGTGTGGGACCAGCTGGGATTGCAGCAGGCCCAGGTTTCTGGTGGTGACTCTGAGATGTTTTCTGTTTGACTTGCTGAAGGGAACTGGAGCAGCTGGCTCGAGAGCTTGAGAAAAAGCGGCAGCAGGAGCTGGAACGTTTGAAGGAGGAAGAGCTGAAGAGGAAATCTAAGCGAGGAAAGAGAGATCTTGGAAAAGACAAAGATAATGCTGTAGGGAAGAAAGGCCACCCTCTACTCCGACAGGTGCGTGATTGTGTTTGTAGAGATGAGAAGCCCTGGGGAGCTTCCCATTGAGCTGTACTATACTCCAGGAAGCCATCAGCCACACGCTGTGCTGGGCCACCTGGATGTGGATAACACAGGGGCTGTGCTGGGACACAGCAGCCGGTGTTAGGTCACACTGCTGCTGCACCAAGGGTGTTCTCCCATGGGATCATTGGAAGAGCTTTTCAGGAGAACAGCTGCCATTGAAGCCTACATGTCTCCAGACATTCACTGTGAGGCCCTGGAGAGTTTTAGTCCCGCATTTCTCCCCACTCTGCATGTGACACCTCTGAGACATGATCTGTCTGGAATGTGGTGTATTCCTATGTGGAATGACAGGATCTCTGGCAGGACATTCCACCAGGCCTTAGCTATTCATTATCAGCCAGACTTCCCGAAGTGTCAGAGATGTTCACCTCCCAGAAACAAGCCCAGGGGATTGCACAGGAGTAAGAAGGTGTCTTGAGTTCCCTGTTTGGGTTGGGGAAGCTGTTTGGCTTGGGGAATCTGTTTGTCTTCTGGTTTGCAGGACTACTCATCAGCCTGGCACTGGTGTGTTTGGTTTTGGTTGAACTTAAATGGGTACAAGCTGCATTCTGAACTGGGGTTTGTAGAGCACCTGGCACAGGTCTCGGATGAGGCTTGAGGTTCTTTTGTAATGATCATCACTGTCCAACAGCATTTAAGTGAATGCTTTGAAATGATCTCTGTTTTTTCCTGCTCCTCCTGCCCAGAACACCTTCACATCCACCAGCAACACCAACATTTCCAACAACCGATCAGATGTCAATGAGAGAGCAGACAAGAAGGAATCTGTAAAGGAGCACTCAGAGTCTGCTGTGGGTGACAAGGAAGATAAGAAAAAGCAGAGCAAGGTTCCCCAGGTGAATGCCTGTCCAACGGTGGTTGAACAACCTCCAGAAACAGAACAGGGGGAAACCATAGATGAGGCCCAGAGTGAGAAAGAGAAGAACTTTGCCCTGAAGTTTAAGATCTATGAGGCATCGCAGAAGGATGTCACACACATTTTGTCATCCTGGGACAGGGTTCAGGGTACCCTGCTGCCCCCCCTGAGCCAAGAGGAGATGTGGCACCAAGCCCAAGACCAGCGCCATCATTTACCCAGCCACAGGAGCCGGAAGGACAAAGAGAAGGAACATCAGGAGCAGCTGGAAAAACTAAAGGCTTTTGAGGACTCCACATTATCTGGGGAAGGTGCAGAAGGGTCAGCCAGAGGCCAGGTTTTCGGGGTGCCCTGCTTGGACATCCAGGTGCTGAGCTCAGGTGATGTGACAAGGACAATCCTGGAGAGTGGCAAGCTGCCAAGTGCAGAGCAGGTAAAGCCCTGTGAGGCTCAGGTGCTGAGCTTGTGCTGATCTGGGCACTGGGTGTATTGTGTCCCACTGGGTGACAATGGCACAAAGTCCAGGCCACTAATGATGTTACACAATGGCTGCACAGCAGCCACCTGGTTGGGAAGGTTGTCACCATCCCTCAGATGGGTGGAAGGGAGGGAATGTTCTCTGTTCAAGCAGCACCTTGTCTATTCAGAGTTTCCCAGTCTGAAAATAATTTTAAATGGTCCCAGGACCGCTCGTGATCATTGTTTTCTTCAGCTGAGTCACTCAGAGATTTCTCCCTAGGTTCCACTTGTAGGACCTGACACTATATCATTAAATATATTTTATAAAAAACAAAACAAAACATTGCCAAAAGCTCAGTGCCCTTAAGGAAGTGTGAAGACAGAGATGATGTGAGTTTAAGCAGAGTTTTCTCTTACTCTTTAGATCCTGGATGACCTGGGACTGGGTCCTTCAGGGCCTCCCATTCCCTCCACTGCTTTTTACTCTGTGATCCGTTACCCAGAGAAGCGGGTGGCCCCTGCAGGAGAAGCCCTCAAGTACTTTGAATTTGTTGTGCCAGAAAGTGCCCCTGCAGAAGAAGAGAAGTGCACAGAAAGTGTCATTGATTCCTCTGCTGGACCTGCAGTGAAGGTGCCAGGGTTGGGACCAGGCTGATTGCGGGGGGTAGGTGGGGTGGAAAAGGGTCGCTGTGGGAGGGTGGTGAAGACTGGATGGATTGGGCTCTGTGTCTGCAGGTGTCCCTTCTGTCTGTCCAAAAGTGACAGTGCTGCTTGAGACATAAGGTGGTTCTGTAAGACAAGTGGAAAAAAAAATGCCTAAACCCCTCAACTTCCCTTGAGGAGAGGGTCCTGGGTGGTAAGTGCCATAGGCAAAACAAATTTCTTTAAGGAAGACCAAGTCCATGGGCAGATGTGACTGGTTTTTTTATTCTCTCTTCTGTTAATGAACCAGCAGGTTTCCTTCCAGGATGGGGATGTCTTGGGGCAGGTCTCACCCCTCTCTCCTTTTTTTCTCTCCCATTGTTGTGCAGACATCAGAGGAGCAGGTCACTCCAACCAGGGGCCGCTTGAGGAAGGGCAAAGCAGCAGGCAGCCGGGAGGCTGTGAGGGAGAAGCGGAGCTCTGGCAGGGGCAAGAGAGGTCTTCAGGGGTCAGGAACACCCACACATCTCCTTGAGGTGGACCAATGTGGTGTGGACAAGGTTCCATTGCCAAGGAGATACGTCAGGTGAGCTGTGAGGGAGGAGGCGATCCCTTCGCTTCATGGTCCCCTTTTGCCAAATGAGTTCCACTGTCCCCAGTTCTGCAGGGAACCCGCTGCTGGTGCCTCCCTGGGATGGCAAGTCCATGACCCTCCTTCTCCTCTCCTTTGCTTGTTAGCAATATCTGAAGCCTCCTCTTTAATCACCAGGCTGAGCAGCTACCGATGGATAGTACCTGCCCATGGTGAGGTGGAACTGAAGATCCACTTTGGCTCCACGGTTCTGGGCCAGTTTGATCAGACGCTGCATTTTGAGCTCCTGGGGACAAACCGACTGTACCAGCTGCCCTGCAGGGGAATCTGCCTCCAACCCACCATCAGCCAGGACCCACGGTAAGGCTGGCCCACAGTGGCCTACTGCTCTTCACCCCCTTAAATTCAGAGCCAGGCCTACCCCTTCTATCTTGGTGACCTTCTGGTTTGGGCAGAGCCTGCTGCCTGAGCTGTCCAGTGCCCCTTCCCATGCTTGGAGCTGGGAACCAGTACTGGTACCTCAGCCACCAATATGGGTTATGGCTTTTTGGCCAGACCATCTCGCTTCTCCTCATTCCCTATTTTCTCTCCTCAGGGTGGTGTTTCCTCACCAGAGGAAGAGCAAAGCAGATGATGACATAATCTTCAAGCAGTATGTGATGAGCACAGGTGTATTCCACTTTGGACCACTGCTCTGTGGGAAGTCAAGAGACTGGTATGTGCTCCCCACCCCAAGTGAACATCTTGCTTACATGTTGGGGTGTGATCTCCAGGGCCTTGTGCTTTCATGGATGCACTTGGAGACGTTGTCCCAGTGGCACAATTCAGGGTTAGTCCAGGCAGGAACATGGGAGATACACGTGGTTGAAGGATCACAGATGGGTGAACTTGAACAGGTAACAGGCACAAGTCTCAGAGGAGCTGTGGGAGGGATGGAGCTCATCTTCCTACCTGGTGGGTGACTTGGTGGCCAGAGCCAGCTGCTGCTTCCATCCTGAAGGTGACTTGGAGCACATTGTGTCCCGCCCCCACATCTCAACTTCACCACCTATGAATTGAATGTTATGGTGCTTTTTTAAAGTGGTGTGAGCTCTGTGGGTAGACTGAAGGAGCAGTTACTCTGCCAATGGTTTGCAACCCATTCATTGACCTGTTATATTAGTGAGAGTTTATATTTGACTTATCAGTATGTGGGGGCTGCGGGTGCAACTTAGAGAGGAATAAAAATGGGATTTGCATTTTCCTGATTCTCACTGCTGGATAAAGTCTGCCTAACAGAATTGTTATTGTAGCTGCTGGCAAAGTTCTATTTTTAACAGAACTTTTTTTTTTTTTAATATTAGAAATGAAGTTCTTGTCTTCACAGGAGCTCTGGAGAGCTGGTGGTATTTTGACAACGCAGGGAAATGAAATCAAAGAAGTTTAAAAGGCAAAAGAGGATCTTTAGCCAGGCTGATGGGTGGTTTCTGTTTGCTTCTTTAACCCTTTAACTACAACTTCTCTTCCACACCAGTAGGAAGAGATATTTGTGAATTTTAGCTTTTTTCTTGGGGATGAATCCTTTTAATTTCCATCCCTCAGACTTTGAGATAACCCATGAAATACAAGGTTAGTCTCATGACTTTTTAGAAAGAGAGAAGCTAAACTATTTTTAAAATCTCTTTTCAAAAGCCTTTCTTTACACCCTGTGGGGAAGGAAACCCAGCAAAGAAGAAGAACCCATATGCCTGACATACTTGTGATTTTTATTTTTTTTTCCAGGCACCTTTGAATTTATATTTTCTTAAAAGTTCTTTAAGTGGGGATGGAGGCCCCAAATATAGGGATGGACATCAAAGTGATGCAAGGATGAACACAGACACCATGAGATGAGCCCCTGAAAGCCATCCTTTGCCTTAGCCTGCTAGTTAGACAGTGGTCTTTCCTCACTGTCTGATAAACCTAGTGGTCTCTTCTGCAGCCTTTCCCCCCTTTCTTGGACAGGTACAAGGCTGTGTCACATCCCAGCAACTGTGAGAAGATAACCATCCACAATGTCAGTCCAATGGATGCAGAGGTGTATTTCTCCTTCCAGCATGATCTCAAAGCAGACACGTTCCTTTTAGACCCTCCCAGCATGAGGCTGAAACCAAGTGAGAAGCAGGTAGGAGAATGGGCAGGGAGGAAAGAACCCAGGAGATAATTCCTCTCACTCACTGAATCTCTGCTGTATTTATCTTTGTGGGGATGGGGCTAGGAGCTGAGCATTTGGGCATACCCCACTTCAGCTGGTCTCGTGGAAGACAACCTCATCTGCCGCATTAAGGAGAATCCGGAGCCAGTGGTCTTCCGCCTGTGCTGCCAGGGGGTGCAGGTGGAGCTGGGGGTCAGTGCCAAGCAGCTGCATTTTGGGAAGCTGCTTCTGCACAGGTCAGTCACCCTGTGGTCTCTCTGCTGGGCACAGTAGCTGTCAGTGAGCTCCCTTCAACCTCTCTTGCTGGTTCTGTGGCTGCCCAGATTGGAGGCTGAGCCAACATATAAATTTCTCCCAGCCTCTTCCTCACCATTCTTTGCTGGCTTGAATGTCCCACAGCAGCCCCCAGCTCTATAGCCCCACAGCAATGCTGTGCATTGGGCATCCCAATGCATTCCCATCTTGTCAGCTGGTTCAGAGAGCAGTCCAGTTGCTCCTCCTTATTTCCTTTCTATTAGATAAACCACAAACACCAAGCTCTACCCCGAGGACCTCCCCTCTCTGCCTTATGGCAAGGGGAAACCATTTAACTGTGGTTGCAGGGGCTGCTCCAAGTTGCTTTGAGCTGCAAAGCTGCATGACCATCAAGCAACAGGTGCTGAGTGAATGTTTGTGTCTCTGCAGGAGGGAGACCAAGACCCTGGTCCTGAGAAACAGCACCCCCCTGCCTGTGGCCTGGCGCCTCAGTGGGCTGGAAAACCTTGGTGAGGATTTCACTGCAGCACAAGCTGAGGGCGTTGTTGGTCCCCTCACAGAGTTTGGCTTGCATCTAAATTTCACAGCCAGGAAGCCTCTCAGCATTAAGAAGATGATCCGACTAGAGGTGAGGGGGATGGTGCCCTCTCTTGCAGAGCGTGGCAGAGTGGTCAGCCCATTGCTCTTGGGGCTGGAGAACCTATTGAAGGTGAAGAGGGCAAAAGGATGAACCTTCATGAGATTCCTTTTTACCCACATTGCTGGGGAGAAGGCCCTTTGCAGCACAGGGCTCTCACTAAAGGGACCTCTGGAGATCATCTCGTCCAGACACCCTGCTCCATCAGATTCACCCAGAGCAGAGGCCCCAGGATCACATTGTGAAGGTGGCTTTGGAATCTCTCCAGAGAAGGAGACTCCACAACCTCTCTGGGCAGCCTCGCTAGGGCAGAGTATTTGGGAAAGAGAACCTCCCTTAACATGATGGCCACACTGTTCTGAATGGATCCCAGGAGACTGTTGATCTTCTTGGCCATGAGGGCCCAGGGTGAACTTGTCCACCAGCACTCCCAGGTCCTTCTCCATGGAGCTATTCCTCCCCAGATGCAGGACCCTGCACTTGCCCTGATTGCCCTGTAGCCCCAGCAGTTCCTGCTGTAGAGTGCAGAGCTGGGCTAATAGGGCTTTTTACTGCAGCTGGGTCAGACCCTGAGATAAACAGGTTAGGAAAGCTTGACAGTCAACAAATGACTGTCAGGCAGGGGAGTCCATGGTGGAAGAGCCAGCAGAGACAAGGACTCATATGTTGTCTACCTAAATAATTTAGGAGAATGGTCTAAGCAGTGTTTGCTTCTTGCCACCTCAGGTTTCAGATGCAGAAAATATCCTGGGGATTGTTCAGATTGAAAATATCCAAATCTATGCAGAAGCCTATGATGTTGCTCTGAACATCAACATTTCTAAAGGTCAGTGGAGACGCACTCAGGGCAGAGTCATTGAGGTGCGTTGCATTGCCTTGGCAGGTGGGTGACCAAAGTGCTTGGCCCAGCTACAAAACACAAGTATCCTGCAAGCTGCATGGAGTAAAGCACTGTCAGGGCACAGGCAGCCCTGAGGCTCTCACCTCCCATGTTTGAAGTGTGAGACTTCACACGCAGGTTGATTTGGGGCTTTGAAAAAACAGGGATGTGAACGAGCAGTTGGCGACTCTCGATAACTCAGAACAGCCCATGAGTTGTTTGATCTGTGCTTAGAAGTGAGGAGGTGAAAGTGGAGCTCCTTAGCTGCTAAACCCTGTAGATATTCTTCAAGGAAGAAGAGAAATGGCTGTAAAGTAGCTGGAGAAAACTTCCAAGAGTAGAAACTTGCTGAGAATTATTTTGTGTCACCCAAAAACTCTAAACCTGTATCTTGTCACTTGGTGTAGCCTGCAGCAGCTCACAAATAATAAGCATTTCTCACTTCACTCTGCTGGTTTTCTGCAGGTACAGATGGCAGTGTGGATTTTGGTGTCCTGAAGGTCCTGGATGAAACGAAGCAAGTACTGACTCTGAAGAACAAAGGGAAATATGAGATTGCATACAGGTGGGTCCAGCTGCCTGGTCTGTGAGTGCCTGGTGCCACCATCTGCCCAGTCCTGCAGTTTCTTTCTGTCCATCGATAGAACCTGTTCCTACATTAGCTACCTGATGATCTGGGTAAAAACAAAATCTGGTCTCTCTAAGCTCAAATATTAGAATAGAGAATCTATTCTCTAGAATATTCTGTGGAGAAGGATCTGGGTGTGCTGGTGGACAAGAAGCTCATCATGACCTAGCAATAGGCCCTTGTGGAACCCACCTGGACAATGTGATGCTGGTGACCCTGCTGGAGCAGAGGTTGGACCAGATGATCTCCACAAGTCCCTTCCAACCCCCGCCATGATGGGATTCTGTGAATCCAGCCACAAACCAACAGCTCAGCAGGAACAAGAAGAGACCCTGAAGTTTAAGCCACTCATGCTGAGATCCTTTGCCTTCCTTTGAGAGGCATATCTCTTTATGAGACTCTTAAAGGGAGGGAATAACAGAGTCTGGTGTTGAGATGCACTTGCAGCACTCCTGTTTGTCTGTGCTCTGGATTAAGGTCTGGGACTCCCCAAACAGAGCTGGATTCTTTTCCTTTTAGTTTGGGTTTTGTTTGATTTTGTTGTTGGGTTTTTTTTTAATGGTCCTATGCAAAGTTCTGCCTGTGATGGTGGCACCTGTACTTCTACCTGCAGAGATTTTTGTTCCTTCCCTTTCTCCCCAGTTTCAAGCTGGAAAGCACAGATACCAACATATCCAACTTGGCATCCCACTTCACTATCCAGCCACAGAAGGGCCTGCTGAACAACTCCGACCGCCCCATGCAGGTCCAGCTGCACTTCCACCCCAAGATAGAAATGAGTATCGAGGACAAACCCATCCTGCGCTGCCAGGTGAGCTGTGGTTGCCCAGAGAGATGGTCAGTGCTCCATCCCTGGCACCATTGCAGGTGAGGATGGCCAGAGCTCTGATGTTGGTTCCTCCTCGGGTTGCAGGTGATTGATCCACATGTGTGTGAAGGAGGTGAAACCATAGCTGTCATCCCAGTGATGGTATCAGCAAAAGCTGTGTTCAGCAAGTACAATATTTACCCAGCCTCGCTCATCAACTTTGGCGCCATGATGAACGGCACCAGGAAAACCTGCACCTTCATGCTGGAGAACAAAGGCATCCTCGATTTCAAATTCCTCATCTACAGAGCAGACCAGGATGGACCTGTATTGCAAAGGAAAAGGTGAGAGAAGACCTGCACCACCCTTCCTGCCTGAGGGAGGCACTGCATCATAACTGGTGTATGACAGGCAGCCAGGACACACAGTCAGGCTACCCCTTGAATCCTGGGTTCTGTTTTGGGCCCCTCACTCCAAAAAGGACATTGAGGGGCTGGAGTGTGTCCAGAGAAGGACAATGAAACTGGGGAAGGATCTAGAGAACAGATCTGGTGAGGAGCAGCTGAGGGACCTGGGGTTGTTTGAGCCTAGAGAAAAGGAGGCTTGGGAGAGCCCTTCTGGATCTCAACAACTCCCTGACAGGAGGTTGGAGCCAGGTGGGATTGGTCTCTTCTCCCAAGGAACAAGCAACAAGAGGAAATGGCCTTGAATTGCCCCAGGGGAGGTTTAGGTTGGAGCTAAGGAACTATTTCTTCCCCACAAGGGTTGTTAAGGCCTGTCCCAGACTGCCCAGGGCAGTGGTAGAGTCCCTATCCTTGGAAGGGTTTGAAAGCTGTGGAGATATGGTGCTGAGGGACATGGTTTAGTGGTGTCCTGGCAGTGCTGGGTTAATGGTTGGACTTGATAATCTTAAAAGCTTCTTCAAACCAAAATTTTGTTTCTATGACACCTGGGTTATTGTCCATCTGTGTTACTGATGATAAGGGAGCTGAAAAATGCGTCAGTATCCCCACATGTAGGACAAAGCTGGTGACAGCTGATCTATGCATGGAGCAGAGTCTGGCTGGAGGCCTGTGACTAGTGGAGTCCCCCAAGGGTCAGTGCTGGGTCCAGTATTATTCAATA
>JAOEGS010001187.1:53033-69213 GCA_025447755.1 Corythornis vintsioides | reverse complement strand
TTCCTGGGTGACTTGGTCTAGGTGATCCTGCTCAGGCAGGGGGGTTGGACTAGATGATCTTCTAAGGTCCCTTCCAAACCATAATATCTGTGATTCTGTGAATCTTTGTATTACTTTGTCATCTCTGAAAAGATGAGTTTTGGTGGCAGTGAGCATTTAGAGGGTGTGGCAGACTCTGAAGTGTGCAGTTTATTATTAGGATAGAAGATGACCATTCCCCTATTGAATTCAAAAGCTGCTTCTCAGCTGTTACAAGACCCTGATTTTTTTAATAGACCAGTAGATCTTTGAGTTGTAGTGTTTGATGAAGAGCTTACTGGTGTCACTGTTAATTTCCTGGTAACTTTATTTATTTCTGCTACTTGACAACAGTAGGATAATGTAGGCTGTATTATACCTCAATTATTTTACTCTCTGTTCTCAATCCTCTCTAAAAAAGAGCTATATAGCTACAAAGTGACTAGTGCTTGCCAAAAATACTTGGGATTTTATTTCCCTAGCGATATATATACTTGATTTGGTTTTAGCCTAAAAAATCCCCAAATTATTTACAATTCCTGCCCAAAATCCCAGCCTCTCCCAGCCTGTTGTTGCACTATCCTCTCCAGCTTGGTTCCAATGGCCTCCACCACAGTCCCAGCAATCCAGGATGTATCCCAGTGGGATACACATGGAGCTCTAACATCTCTTACAGCTGCCTTTGGCCAAATACACCACTTAATGCCTCCCAGTAGTGCCTTCCACTGTGGTGGTACCCAGTCCTGGGAGATGATGCAAGCTGCTGGAGGTGTTGCACTTTGTGCCAGTCTCACCACAGTGCAGTTACACTGGGAAACTGCCCTTGCACAATTACAGCTCTCTGCTGGTGAGAGCTTCTCTTGTGAATAACAGGAACTCTTCATGCTGAGTAAATTCTGCACAAGAACTGCAGAGACACTAATAGCAGGAATTTTGGTGCCAGAACTGGTGACAGAATTATGATGACTCCATTAGGAACCCCAAGTGGTTTCTTGCCAGGCTTCTGTGTGATTGCAGTTCCCTGCAGTGGGGCACAGCTCTGGCACTGTGCACCACGGCTCTGTACTGACCCTGATCCACTGTAGGCAAAGCCTGATTTACTTAAGGAAATACTTGGAAAATGGAGTGTTCATGGCTCTGCTCTCTGGTGATGTTTAATCTATGGATGATAACATGGAGCCTGACTCCACAAAGTGAGCTCAGGGGATGCAAGTGCTCAGCTTCTGGCCGACCTTCATTTGCAGTAATCACTCTCCAAGGTGAGCTTTGCCTTTTATTTCCCTGGGGTGTGGAAGTTTATTGGACAATCTTGGGCTGAGATGTTAACTGGCAATGTAACCTCCTGCTTTGGAGAGTCGTGGTGTTTGCTGAACGTAGAACAAACTCTCATGGGCTTCTTTACCTGTTTCCAAAAATCACTTTGTATTCTTGTCTATTGCAGACTCTGCAAACTGATTAGTGGAAAACATTCCATTAAAAATTCCTTATAAAATGACCCGCTGCTGCTCTTTTCTCCCATGTTTAGACCCTGAATTTTAGTTCCACAGAAGGTCAGTGACTTTTTAAAGTTTGTTGTCATGAACTGTCTGAACTTTGCACCCCAGCCCCCTGTGGAAGTCAGGGCTTTAGACCTCAGCCCAAGAACCAGAACCAGAACTAGACACAAATACTGTTTCTAAACTATTTCTGAGTTTCAAACTACACTGCCAGCAGGTGGAACAGAGTGATAGATTTATAAACTCCTTCCTTTGCTCCATGGCCCCTGCACAACACCCACACTCTTCTGGGGGAGACACAGACCACACCTACTGATTTAGAGCTATTCATTAATATCCTGCTCCAAAGCACTCCCAACCCCTCTCATAGGTAGATGGACCCTGCACGCCTTTTATGGGTGATCTTTCATAAATGCATCCCAGAGGGAATGTTAAACAGCATTGGTCCTGGAGCAGACACTGTGAAACTGCAATGGCCAGCTTGCCAGCAAATCAGTCATCATTGCTCTCCCAGTGCTGCTTTGCATCCAGTTAAGTATCTGCATTATAGTGAGTGCTTGTAGCTTTTTTTTTTTTTTTTTTTTTAACTAATATGCTTATTAGATGTATTAGACTGTGCTTATCATAGCAACATAGGAAACTTCTAACACTTTTCCCTTTTCCAGTAGACCAGTTACCCAGAGACAATTAAATCTGTTTGATATAGTTTGTCCTTGTCAGATTCATGTCAGGAACAGTTTTTATTCCTTCATTATTTCTCTTTGCCTCAGAAATGATAATTATATTTCTTAGTGCCTTTGAGATATTGCAGCTGGAGTAACTGATCACTAATTTCCAGGGGCCTCTATTTTCCTTTTCAGGATAAATATTGTATCTGACATTCTGCGGCCTTCTGGGCCATCCCACATTCCATATATACCTTCTTGGATGGTACAGAGGATGTTTTGCTAGTGCCTCACATAGTCCATGCTGAAGTCTGTGCCAAGGTGAATATTTCTACTTTTTAAACATATTCTCTGGTTTAGCTTAATACCTTGTTAAATTTGATTGTGTTTATGATCACTAATTAGATTTGGGGGAAAACTGAAGTAAATGAGGCATAGACTATATGAACTTTCTCTGTGTGATCCCTGCTTTCCTCTGCTTTTCTGTTAGGTTAAACCTGAATTTTCTGTTGTCCTTTCCCTCCGACTCGTTGTTGGCTCGGCCTTGCTGCTGCCTGCCCCTGGGAATTGGTGCTTCTGGTGCATCTTCTGATGCTGCCTATCCATCTGGCTGCTGGTTTCTTCCCTTTGTCTCTGATCACGAGGTTGCTTTCCACGTTGGTCCTCCTCCTGCATAGCTCACCAGCCATCCAGAGACCCCAGTGCTGCTGCAGAGCCTCGTCAGGATGTTCCTGCTGCTGCAAGAGCTCGGGGTCCTTCACTTGGTCACTGCTCCTCCATCCCAGCTGGTTCTAGCAAGCCAAACGAGGGCGTGGGTGGAGGTATCTGTGCTCAGGGTCCTCTCTCTACCCTATCTTCTCAATTCCTTCAACAAAGAGGCAGGGAAAAAAAAAAAGCAAGCAGTAAGAAAACATGGAAATGTTTCCATTTCTCTGATATGTTTTTAGATCCTCAGAAGAGTAAAAAGTAACCAGTGTCTGTACGTTACAGATGCTGAAAAAATAATATTTCCTCTTAAAACTCATCACCTTGCTGTCCACAAGTGAAATGAGAAATAAAGCAGCTTTTCTGTTATGAATTAGTGGACTGGTAGAAAAAAAACACACATTGCTCTTAGGTTTTGGAAACGCACATAGGATGTAAAGTGTTTTATATTCGTGCATAAAATGTGTAAAATTAATGGAGATGTGTTACAAAACACACCCATTGGCAGGGATGGCTGTGTCTGCAACAGCTGAAGTTTGGGCTGTAAGACTTTGTTCCACAAATAACCAGAATAACCAGTTTGCTAAAATACGTGTAGAACTGCCACCAGAGGGTTGCAGCCTGCTGAGCCATGAGAACACACACCCTGAGCAGAGAGCAGGGTGCTCCCTGTGCTGAACAGACTGTAGCAGTGCTGAGGAATCTGTTACCCAGCTGAGCAAAGATTCCAGACATGGCTCTGGCACAGGCAGGGTCTTTTGGACTTCAGAGGGAGTGTCATCAAACACCAGGAAAATTCTTGGTGGGCTGTCATCAGTGAGAGGCACTGCCTTGGCATCCTGACCTGTCCACTGCTGCTCTGCCTGCCCTCCTTCCGTGCCGTGCAAAGTGGATCGTTCTGGATCCAAACTCCTGTTGGAACAAAGGGGAGAGGGTCTATTGATGGTGTGCAGTTCAAAGGAGACAAAGGTATAGTGTAGGTACCTCTTGCAGCCAGGAGCTTGCGTGCTGTGCTCTGAGGGTTGCTCTGAGGGTTCTCACAGCATTCTGCAGGCATTTTCCGGGAAGAATCCCTGAACATCGACTCTTGAGCATAACAGCCCCGTTGGTTTTCCACAGGGCAGTCTGTTCTGGGGGTGATGTATGAAGAATTGGGAAAGAAGATGATTTTTTATCAATTCTACTGTCTCAACAGTGCCAAAAAGACAAGCAAATGAGTCTTTCTTTCCACAAACAGACTGAGCAAATATGTCATCAATGCCATAAAGAAAATAATTCAGGCCATCATTCATCATGTTTGTTTTGTTTACCTAAAGGACTCATTTAGAATTTGTAGATTGAAGAGATTTTTTTTTACAACGATTTTTCAGTCTAATATTTGTAAGAAATTGTTGCAGTTGAGACTGTTAGAATTCAGATTTCAAAACATTTCTATTTTATTATGGTTTTCACACAATTTTAGTAAGCAAAAAATGTATTCTGGCCAAAAGCTTTATTTCTGGGTTGGTTGATTTTTTGGGGGGGAGGGGGTGTTTTTTGTGGGTTTTTTTGTTTGTTTGTTTGATGTTGAGATGTTTGGAATACTTTCACCAAACTCTTTTTTCTCTCTCTGGTTTTTTGTTTGGTTGTTTGTTGTTTTTTTTGTGTTGTTGTGTTGGTTTTTTTTAGTACAAAGAAGGTTAAAGCATATTTGCTTTCTTTAGAAGATTTTCCCCCTCTTTTTTTTTCTCTTAGGTGACACCTGCATTTTTGAGTTTCCCTGGGATTGCTGCTCCAGCCACTGGTTGGGTAGAGCCAAGAGTACTTGTGGAATTTCTACCATCCCCTTAGGGCTTTTAGCCCAGGCAGGTGAGGCTGGAAGACCTTGGAGGAGAAATCCAGGCCGGTCAGGGCTGTGTGAAGTTCCTCATTCCTGTGAGGAACAAGCTGTCTGTGGGTGGGAGCACAAGGGCACACACGATGCCCGTGTGGGCACAGACTCAGAGGTGACTTTTTTCCCCAGCTCTTCAGGGGCAGCTGCTGTTGAGAGTGCAGCAGGAATTGAGTTTACAGGCAGAATTGGGTATGCTGGAATGAATATGTGGTGCTTTATTCTTCTGTGGAGCTCTCCCTGCTTGCTTGGCAGGTTTTGCCCCTTTGCATGGGGTGTATCTGGCAGCTGCTACAGGGTCTCTACCTACCACAAGGTGGCTTCTGTGCTCAGGCTGCCCAGACTTGGATTTCGCATTTGAGCAAATGAGTGTCACAAAAGCAAATGGAATAATATCATGCAAAGGGTTACAGAAAGCAGAATCAGCACTCATCAGCCAAGGTGTATTAAAAGATTACAGGTCAGTACTCAGAGTGCAGATCAGCAGCATTTCATTGGAGATAATGAATCTACTGTCAGTTGGACTGGCTGAAGATTTGGCCCTAGGTCATAAAAAAATGGATATATGCGTATCCTGCCTGCAGAATTGACACTGCTTTGAAGCTTTCCACTGTGAAGGATTTGAGGTGGCTTATCAGTAAGTACTTTTTCACCATGTCTATCCATGGTGGTTTGAAAGTTCATGACTTGGAAGAATCTAAGCTTGCTTTAATATGCTCCACATTCCACAAAACTCTTTGTACGTATTTTTACTTTCAAAAAATAGTTTGGGGTTTTTTTTTTTTGTTTCTTTTTGTTTGGTTGTTGGGTTTGGTGTTGGTTTTTTTTTTTCAGTTTTGTTTAGTTTTGGGTTTGTTTCTTTTGTTCTGTTCTTCTTTGAAATTTGTCTTATAATTTCCAAGATTTTGATGCTCTTGACAACTCTCAGTTCCAATCAGGACATAACCAAGTCCAAGTTGACACAGTCTGGCAGTGCTGCACAATATCCCTGTCTGGTCTTGCTTCTCTTGTCAGTTGTGACACTATAATGTGAAATATACTATGCAGGTCATGCAATACAAAATAAAATAGAATCCTGTGGTTAATCACTCCTTTACTTTGGAACAATTCTCTGCCCTCATAGCCATAGTAGGATTTTTCCATGCTTCCATGCGTCTTAGGAAAACACAGATTCTCAAAGTAGCTGGTTTAAGTGTATAACCTTGACAAGAATTACACCCAGTCTTGTGTGGCTATATTTTGAAAGTGATTTAGACCCTGCTTCCTAACTGGCCAAACTGGCCATAACTGGTCGTGTTTCTGTAGTTTTCTCCCAGTAACAGAAATCAGTGGGGCCAGTGCAAGACCTTGAGAACTTGTGGGTTCTGCTGAACATTGGCAGCCTTTCCTAAAGGCACTTACAGCTTGATCTACTGGTCTGCTAAACCTGTGTGGAAGGGATTCCCTTCATCTTAGTCAAGGAACATTCATTGATCTAGGCCTGACAGCTCTAAGGCCTTCTGAGGTGGAGATAGAAACAAGTGATGGTCTTCGTGTTCCCTGCTTCTATGCCTAGTGCTTATTGACCTGCCTTCTGGAGCACTGTCTACTGCAGACAATGTGTACAGTCCAGGCAGGAAAGTAAAAACAGACTAATGAATCACAGTGTGTATATTCAACCCATGGGATATACACCACAACAGGAGCAGAGCACTTAATCCCACGGGTTCTGATTCGTGGGATATGTGCTTAGTACTGAAAGGCAACTGGTGCTAGCCCTGCTTCCATGGGCTAGAGGATCAGTGTCCTGCCAGCTCAGACTGCCATCCAGCCCATGGAACTCAGCCACCCTCCAGACAGTCTCTAGGGCTCCCTTGCAGCTAAGTCAGTCATGTGCTGTTGGCATGGGCTGGAATCATAGAGCTGGAGGGTGCCATCTATTTCTTTGTTTTTCCATGCTGGCTAAATTTCTGATCACTGACTTGGTGAGAGCAGAGCTGAGTGTTTGTATATGGATTTATTCCAGAGATGTTGCATTTAGAGTAAAGATGGAATACTATTACAGAAGTTACTTTATGCTTGCTCCTGCCTTACTGAAATTAGAAAACATTGACTCCAGGGGACTGGCTATCACTGAGCATTCTAAAGAGAACATCTCATGCATGGCTGTTAATGATAGCTGTGTGTGTTTTATTTAAATCTCACAAGGAATCATTTTCTTGAGATGAAACTCAGGCTGGAATTTGAATGTCTTCTCAATGAACTACTGGCATTCAACTTTGAACCCAAAATCTCTAGTAAAGTCAGTATCAGAAGGTTATTGGCAATGCAGCGTGTGAAGCTGTGTTTTGGAGAGAGTATCAGGGAGCAGCTTCTCTGTCACCTTGCTTGCCAGCCATTTCTAGTTGTAGCATTTCAGTGAAATTAAGAGTTCTCCTGTATTTCATCAAGTTTGTTCATGATTTAGTTTTCCTTTCTAATTAATTTATCTTTTCATTTAATTATCAAGATTTTACTTCGTGTAAGTTAATTACAAATTTTTCCTTTTAGAGGGAAAAGATGTCAGATGATAGATGTTATTGTTATTATTGTACTTGTTAACAAGTATAATGAGGGCACACAGCAGCTTAAAGATGAGTTTCTTTCTCCTGTTCTCTAAGCATTGTGGGCAAGGCTCTTTCATATTGTAATAGCCCAAGCTCTCCCATCAGCTGAGGTGTAAATGTACATATCCTGATCTGAGATGCCTTGTACTGCTCATACAAGAATGCTTACATTACAGACAAATAGAAATGTTCTCCTAGGCTGTGTTTTTAATTATTCAGGTCCATTAGAAAATGTTTTGAGTATTAAGACACAGGTATAATCATTCTGCCAGGGGTGTCAACCATAATGAATGTATTCCATAATATATTGTCTGTATATGTAAGAGATACCTAAAAATGCAATAATATATTTCAGCAAGAATATGAAATACAAGTCTGGATATGTGAGTTTATGATCCCACTGAGGTCAAAATTCCAGAGTTTCAACACTGATACAGAAATGATGTATTCACACTGATGGTGCAAATGATGACTTCATGGAAGCCACACCTGGTTATCATGGGAGCACTGTGGACACACAAACCAACACTATGTTAATACCAAAGATGTGGGCAGTTAATAAGAAAGTCCTTTGAAAATGTCTTGAAAATTCCTGCTCAATAAATAGGCTACTGTGGAAAAGCATTTCCATGTCTGTATGGCATGACTGCTGACAGCTTCTCCAAGGATTTGCTCTTATTCCCAATTATTACAGTACCAGGTCAGTAGCTGAGAACTGGTAAGACGTTAGAATTGGTAAAATCTTATAACTGGCTGTTCCCTGATTGACACCAGTGCAAATCAGGAATAGTTACTGTTACTGAGGCTGAAATTAATTTATATCACTTCAGAATGATTATCTACCTAGATTGTTATCTAATATTATCTGTCTAGAACAATGCAGGCTTTTTGTTGCTTAGTAAGGATAAATCATCTGAAGTAATTTTTACCTGCGTGAATTTGTTGGCAAACAGAAAGAGATGGGACAGATGGGACAAAGACAAAAAGAAGTAGCATTTAATAGCTGCTTGATACTACAGGTATTGAAAGCCTTCCACTCATGTTTTTCCCACAGTAACCTGGGACATGTGCATTGTGACTTTGTCCCAGTTTCAGAAACAACAACCTACCCAAAGGCAGCTGTATCAGGGTAAATTTGAATGTAGAGAGGGATGATTTTGACCTTGTACCTCAGCTTTGTGGTAGTGGAGGTTCCACAAACAAAACCACTGGCTTTTCCTTGGGGTTTTCACTGACATGGCGACGTCATCAGAATGAGAAGCAAGACCCATGGTCTCCATCAATAAATGCAAGGGTTTGATGAAGTTTAGAGTGTTGTAAACAATGGAAGTATCCCCTCCAATAAAACTCAGAACATAGAAAAGTTTATTTTTAAGGAAATACAATGGTCAAGATATTTCCAAAGGCATCTGAACTTTTTCTATGGAACTGAGACCTTTTATGACACAACCATTTTCTCCTTCTTCAAGAGATTGACTCTTCTGGAATTTATCATATTTATCATTTATAATATCCTATTATTGTAGCTGTTATTTTTCTCTCATTTTTCTTTCATCTGTAGACAATTATTCCTGTTTGTTTTTGTTACATTTTAAATGCTTTTGTAGCTACAAACTGCAGAAAGATTTTTTGCTGCAAAGATCTACAAGCCAATACACAGTTGAAACAAATATGTTTCGTGCTACAAAGGATGATATCCTGGCAGCTGCTGTGTACAATTGCCTATTAACCTGGAACCCAAAGACTACTTATTTAGCAGAAAATAGCTTTCTTCTTTCTGTACACACATTAGCTTATTTGCTAAACACAATGTGAGGGTTGTGTAGTGGCAGTAAAATTAAAGAGGATTTAAGTTTTGGACTTATCCTAAGTAATGGGAATGGATCATCGTTGAGTTTCCAGATGCTGCTGGTATTTCAGAAGGGCTTTTTTGCAGCACCAGCAGTTGCCCTGTTCCCTCTGGGTGTATTGCTTTTTTTTTTTGTTCTCTTCTTATTTTTATTTTTTTTTTTAAAGCCTTTCTTATAGATGCTCTAGGAAGGTGGCAGAAGAGATCCTGCGTGCACAGATCTGTTGCTGGGAGTCATTGTTGATGGACTTGTGCTCAGCTGGCAGGCTGGCAGCTGTGGCAGGGCAGAGTGGTTTCCAGTCATGCTGTGGCTGAGCCCAGCCTACACCTAGCAGAGCCTGCAGTCCTGTCCTGCCCACTCAAGGCAGATAAACTCCTTCTCTGCAGCTCCCTGACTAACACACACACCAAATCATCTTATTTCCCAGAAGTACTTCAAATACTTGGGAAGCCAAGGGACGAGAGCTATGGCTCTGAGGATGCTGCACAACTGGCACGTGCTTTTGTAAACCTGGAAATACTATTTTTCCTATATGGCTTTTTTTGCCTATTTAGAAATTATGAGTAGTCCAGTAAACGACATGCTACGATGCACAAGCAGTAAAGGCAAGGAGAAGTACCTGCAGAAATCAGCCAGCTCACTCAAAGAAGGGCTATCTTGAAGAAAAATGTAGGCCCAGGTTGAAGAAGGGGCCCTGGATGAAGTGATTTGAGTTTTGCAGCAGGGCTCAAACCCGTGGGTGGAAAACACACGATCTGTGTCCCTGGATGCCAAACCCAAACCCAACACAATGACTGGGGCACTGCCTAAAACCAGCAGAGAGCACTTCCAAGGGTTTGGGGGAGATCATTACATGGAGGAGGTGTTGTTAGATCCCCATACAAGGATCTAGCTCCTCCCATTCCCATCACAGCATCTAGACAGTCCCAAGGTTCAGCTTCAATCCATCCTCACTCTGCCCTGAATACCTGACTGGGCTGCAGAGAGAAATTACACCTCTGGTTTGGGCTGCTCTGTTGCCCTGACTGTGGGTTCTGGGAGTGTGACTGGGGAGAGGCTGTGAACAGCCCTGCAAGTGACTTGTCTTTCAATTATCTTCACCTTTTGTCCAAAACAAAACAAACCCTACTATTTTCTTTTAAATAAGGCTTTGAAAGGGAGCCCTTGGGGAGGCTCCTCCACAGCATTTGTCAGGAGGCAACATTGACATTCACTTCTTTCCTCTGTATATTGAATATAGATTCAAATCTCTCTTGCTCAGAGAATGTCCTATATCTGGCTTGTTATCCTTAATTTCCTTCAGGCATTGTTAACGTGGCAGAGCAGAGTAACATACAGGTGAGGAGGAACCCAGGCTTGATGGACTCAGGCACCTATTGTCCTCACAATAATGTTGACAGAATAAATTGCTTTAATGCCCCAAATCTTCAGGATGTTCTATATGCATTTTTTCTCCCCACAGAACTTCCATACTGCTTGTACAGCTGTCTATGGTAGGGATGGCCTGAAAACTGTGACAGCAGGTCTGTCAGATCAGAAACCCTACTCCAGCTTCTATCACACACTCAGTTCTGCTTTCTCACTTTAATGGAGCTGCTTCTCCAAACCCAGCCTTGCAGACTGTGTTGTCAGGCTGCTCTGTGAAGGAAGCTGAAAAAGTGATAACATGCTGCAGCTGCTGACTTGCCACTTGGCAGACACAATTCTAACCAAAGGAACATCACTAAAATTTACATTCTTCCCACACATCTGATCCGAGGTGTAAAGTTTCTTCCAGACAAGGTCTGCACTGTACCCCTAGTGCTTAGATGGTGCATAGAACCACAGAGTTTAAGCAACAAGCTGTTTCTCTACTTCAGACTGTAGTTACATGTCCTCTCCCCATAGCAGAAGTATTTACAGCCAAACGGTGCTCCTCATGTCAATCCTTGGTCCGGGTACCCCAGCAGACCCCAGTGCCAGGCTGCAGGGTCAGGACACCTGCTCAGGTGCTGTGTGACTGGGAGGGAATGTGGGATGCCAGCACAGGAAGAAAACTGCAGCCTGGGCTGCACTGAGAGGTGTGGCCAACAGGCCAAGGGAAATGATTCTCCCCATCATTCCCTGAGAGCCCACTTGGAGCACTGTGTCCTGCTCTGGAGCCTGCTGTGTGAGAAAGGTGTGGACCTGTTGGAGCAGGTCCAGAGGAGGCCTAGCAGGTGGTTGGGGACAGGCTGAGAGAAGTGGGTTTGTTCAGCCTGGAGAAAACTCCAAGGAGTCCTTCTTCTAGCAGCCTTTCAGTATTTGAAGGGAGCCTACAAGAAAGATGGGGAGGGGCTTCTTATCAGACAGAGTAGTGACAGGATGAGCAGTAACAAACTGAAATAGGGTAGATTTAGATGAGATGTAAGATATATACACATTAGATATAAGATATATATTAGATATAATGAAGTGATTCTTCGCTGTGAGGATGTTGAGACAGTGGAACAGGTTGCACAGAGAAGCTGTTGAAGCCCCATCCCTGGAAGTGTTTTCAGGTCCAGGCTCTCCCAGTTTTTTCAGGGCCAGTAACCTGCTCTAGTGGGAGGTGTCCCTGCCATTGGCAGGGGGCTCGGAACCAGATGATCTTCAAGGTCCCAACCCTGACAGTTCAGTGGTCAAGGTACAAGTGTGCTTGATTGGTATGGCTAGAGAAGGCAGAGACCAAACGTGCATATGCCACAGAGGCAGATAAAAGAGAGCATTTGAGAAACAGCTCCTCTGTTTTTATTATCCAGTCACAAACTTGGCAGGTTATCAGTATGACTAAAAGCTGCTCCTGAGCTTTGCCTATAACCTCAGGCAGCCTACAGTAGTCCAGGTTAACAGCAGAATTATGTTCAGATCAGTGGTATCAGGTGAGAACAGCTCGAGGAGAGATTGTCAGGACCTGAATGAGATCCTGGGTTATTTCTGACTTCAAAATGTGTGTATATGAGGAGGAAGCTGAAGATCTCACAGACTCACTTCCTTGGTTTTCTGATGGGGCAAGAGGAGAAGCCAGGGAAGACTCTCTGTTTGCCATGAAAATTAGTGCTTTAATTATCAAGAAGAGGTAGAATGCTACGAAACCTCATGAAAAATACAGTGCAGCTGATCCCATGGGTTTCACCTGATGATCTGGCATGTAGGAGACTTTCTGGAGGTGGGGAAAAATCTTTCAAAGAAAAGAAACATGGGAGAGCAAAGTAAGAGCAGACAAAAATCAGTGATAAGGTTTTGTGAGCAGATAAAACAGGTTATTGTGATTTCAAGTCACAGAGGGATGATCAAGTGATGCATCAAATTCAATGCAAAGAAAATTTTCACCAGCTCCAGCACTACCAAAAGTCAATACAGATAGAAGATTATCAGTGTTGGTTTCACTGTCTTTCTGTTCTTGTCTGCCATATATAACAGTGCTGAGCTGAAGAAATAGTGCTAGTTATACCAGTTTATGGTAAAAGAACTGGTCTGTGACTTGCTAACCACTATCTTGCAGGATTAAACTGGTGATGGTGTCACAGACCTTCAGGGATTCAGCAGAAAGGTCTGAGATCTCCTCCACGCAGTCCTAGCTCTATGACTTTGGGAGGATGACGGAAGAGTGGAGGAGAAAAGGAAAAATTCTATTTCCCTTTTCTACGGTTTTTGAAATGTTTCCTGGCATTTTTATGATTTATAGAAAGAGCAACAGTCATCAGAAAGTGGGAAGAGTGCAGGAGTAAAGCAGATGAGGGATGAACTGAATAGCAGTGGTATTTGCTGAAGGGCTCCGTGATGTGTTGGTGCCATTCCTCCGTCAGCGGCAAAGGCTGCACTAGTGCAGCAGGCCAGGTGGTCTCTAAAGACACTGACCTGGAACCTGCTCTGCTCCCTCAGTGTCTTGCTGCTATTTTACTGAAGGATTGACTGTGCTGCAGCTTGAAACACGACTTTGCCACTGCGGGAAAAAGAGACAAAAGACATTTTCTGGTGCTTTGTAGAGAGAGAGTGCTGGATTTAATCACTCCTCACAATCCTCTCAAACCAGTGGAGCCTCAAACAGCAGTGAGGAAAAATGTGAGAGACCTTGCCTTGGTAAAGGGTCCCACTCATCTCACTGTAGCGTGTGCTGCCACAGCCCCTCCCCTTTGCCTTCCTGCTGACTGCAGAAGGAAGGGCCCAGGAAGGTGCAACAGGTTCTAGACAGGGTCCATGTTAGTGCTGCTTACACTGAATCCTGGTGCTTGCTCTGCTCCAGTGTGGCCAGTTCCAGACCAGTTTAGTGAGGAGACTTCCCTTGTCAGATCTGACGAATTGCTGCTGTTGGGTTACCGTGCTCTTCTTGGCTAAGAACTGTTGCTGGCTTTGGATGCTTCTCCTGCCTGATGGGCTGCATATGCTGTCTGATCCCAGCCCTGTCCAGTCAGCTACTCCAGCTGTCTGATCCCACAGAGCCAGCCCTGCTGCTGTCAGATCCTGTTGTTTTTATAATCAATTGCTTTCTTCTCCCTTCTGTTGATGACATGCTGGTTTCTATTCCTGTTGTCTGTTCCTGGGGCTCTCATGTCATGTCTGGGCTGCCTCATTTTGGTGTTGTCTAATACTGCAGCTGCCCCATAGTTCTGCTTACTGAGTTCTTACTGCCTAAGCAAGCAGCTGCATGGCCTCCTGTTCCCAAGTTCCAGCTGTCTGATCAGCTGCTTTTTCACTTTCCGTAGTCTAATCCCATTGTCTGGCTCAGTAGTTATAGGATCAGGTCTTTTTGCCCAAATCTGGTTGTGTAATTATATATTTCATAGATCACCTAGTTAATATTTTAAGACAATTCCAAGTACCTGAATCTCCTCTCTCCTGTCATGCCTTCCTCATGTTTCATTTCTGTGCACCCTGATCACACTCCATTTATCCAGCAAATTCCTCTCTCCTGATTTCTTATCAGCAGCTCTTTAGCATCTATTTTTACTTTCACAGCTTCTACTAGTGATTCTGATGTGTGAGATGCTATTCCTGCAGCCCCATGTCTACCACCATCCCTTTAATCATCTCTATTGTGTGCTGCTTCTGCTCTTCAATCAGCAGTGCTGCTTTTCCCTTCTGTGCAGGCCTGCTCTGCCCTGATCAGCCCTTTATGCCACATGAGTGCCTCTGGTGGGTATTCCCAGGGGCTGATCAGCACCAGGAGCATTGGTCTTGCACATTCATGGATCATTATCTGCTCATGCTGGGTTCGGTGACTTTTCCTGAGCCCACAGAGCTGAGTTCTACAGTAACTGCTGTAATGATACTGCTGCACTGATTATAATCCAGTTCATAAGAGGTTCCCATCTCTCCCTTCTATCACATGGCTTCTTTCACACGTACCTTTCTTTATGCAGTAAATACGTAATGGTTCTTCATTAACCAAGTACAGGTACGTTCATCTTTCAGCTCCTGTTTGTTTCTAGGCATCTAGCACAGCTGGACTGACCCTGGTTACTGCTGTGTTCTCCTGTTTGTTTCTAGGCACCTAGCACAGCTGGACTGACCCTGGTTAGTGCTGTGTTCTCATGTGAAATCAAAGGACAATACTCCAGTGATGCCAGTGAACATCATTCCTTGACTTCAGAGGACCCCAATAATTCAGACAGTCACCTCCAAGTCTCTGGAGGAGAAGACACTTGCTGTGACTAAAGAGCACTGTTTCCTGTTGCTGGCTGAGAAAAGGAGATTGATTATCTTTGCTTTCCAGAAGAGGATTAGGAATTAGTTGAGAAGAACAAAAGCATATTACAGTCGAACTGGGGCTTTAACAGTTACCAGACAGCGTGATGCATTTTTCGCAGCCATGCAAACATCTGTGGAGTGGTGTAAAGGAGCAAGCTGTCATTCCTTCCTTGAAGGTTTTTTGTTTCCCCACATAGATCTTAGAAGGGCCAAGGCTTCATTTATCTGATATCTATTTAATATATTTTTTTTTTTGGTATATTTTTTTTTTCAGGGGGCCTCCCACATGCTTATGTATTTATTTACTAAAATCTTTCAGATTTATAAATTCTGAAATATTGGAAGGATAGAAAACCAAGGAGAAAGCTATTTTGTGTCATATATATTTTGTCTCCTATACCCTCCAGTACTCTGGAGTGTAAAGGAGCCCAAGAAAGCTGGTTAACTTTTAAATACCTGTTTCTCCAGGCCCTGTATAGATGTATTCCCTTGAGAAAAAAATTGGGAAGACATACTAGGGGACCCGCTTGGATGAGCAGGGAGCTTCTGAAGGAGTTTCAAGAAAGAAAGAAGCATATAGTTCATGGAAAAAAGGACTTACTAGTTGGAAGAATTATAGAGGGGTAGTCAAGGCATGTAGGAAGGCAACAAGGAAGGCCAAAACCCTCCTAGAGCTTAAATTGTCAAGTAAAGTAAAAGAGAATAAAAAGAGCTTCTTTAAATATATAAATACTAAAAGGGAGAATAAGGAAAGTGTGGGGCCACTGCTGAATGAGGAAGCAGTCTTGATAACTGAGGGTGCACAGAAGGCAGAGCTGCTGAACTCCTTCTTTGCTTCAGTCTTTTCTTCTAAAACCAGCCCCTGTGAACTCCAGTCCCTGAGTGAAGGGGTAAAACCTGGGGGAGGGATGACTCTCCACTGGTCAATGAAGAGTGGGTTAAGGACCAGTTACATAAGCTGAATATACATATGTCCATGGGCCCTGATGAGATGCACCCAAGAGTGCTGAGTGAATTGGCTGATGTTATTGCCCTACCACTCTCCATCATTTGTGCAAAATCATGAAAAACAGGATTGATGCCAGAGGACTGGAAGAAAGCCAGTGTCACTCTGGTCTTCAGAAAGGGCAAGAAGGAGATGCCCAAAAAATATAGACCAGTCATTCTTACCTCCATCCCTGGAAAAATAATGGAGAGGCTCATTCTTGAGGTCATCTCTAGGCACATGTGTGACATGCAGGACATGATAGTGTTTGTCTCAAACAATCCAAGAAGTTGAGACACTCAGGACATCTGTTGTTTG
>JAOEGS010001186.1:101748-111827 GCA_025447755.1 Corythornis vintsioides | reverse complement strand
GCTCACTGCAGAGGGGCTGGACTAGATGACCTTTGGAGGTCCCTTCCAGCCCTAAACATTCTATGATTCTATGATTCATTGATTCTAACTTTTTTTCAGGAGATGAACTTTCTTAGTCTTCTAAACCTGTATTACGTCCATAGCGCTTCTTTGTAATGTGTATTTGAATGTCAGGTTTTTTTGTGTTGAACAATAGTAAAGTATGGGAGAAAATCTTTAAATAAGTTTAGAACATATGAATTTGCCAGAAGTAAAATGGAGTGATTTGGATATTTTAGGCAGTTTCCAGGTAAGGATTTCTGTTTAACAATCATTGTAGTTTTGTATTTTACTAGATAAGTCACAACTTAATTTAAATTTCCCAATGACAGCCTTCTTGTTCCCATGAAATCAAGCCTTACTCAGTGGAATATGCTACATAAAACAGTGAAGTATTTCCAGGTCAAACAAATGTACCTTTGGCAAGCTCTTCTTATTTAAATAATATATTTCTTGTTTATCATAAAGAAGCAGTTAAGGGATATCTTCGTATTTCATAGATTAATTGTCATGTTAAGTGGTTTGATACTTCTGCATATATGTGAACTCAAATCCTGATTTAACCAAAATGTGTTTAGTAGAGGTGAGACTGTATATCAGAGACAACCTTAAGACTGTTATTATTTAAGCTGGTTAAGAGAAGTATCTTTTTCATATTTAACCTCTAAGTTTTACAGTTTTATGTAGACTGCACACAGTATGCTTTAAATTCTCAGCTTTTCTCTGACTTACATCTTTGAAACGATAAAATATGCGAAAAATCTGTGCAGTAGGGAATTTGTTTTTTACAGTTAGATTATTTTTTTTTAAAGTAAGTCTATTTAAAACCTTTGGTACAAGTTTATATTTCAAACACTACTCTTAGTATGTGAAATGTAGTTGGCAAATATTTTGGTACAAGTTTATATTTGAAGCACTACTCTTAGTATGTGAAATGTAGTTGGCAAGTATTTTTATGTGTGCCTCTTAGTTTGAATGCATGATGCTGATCTGTTTTTTGTCCTAGCTGACGGTTATTATATCCTAATGGGTGCAACCCTGCACTAATGATCTTCTTGTATATAAATTCTTCTTGTTGTGAGCAGACACCATAGGCCACATAAAAATGTTTGCCTCAATTTCCCTGCAAAAAAGGATCTCAGAAACCAGACTTGGCCAAGTAACAGATTTTGTAAAGGTAGAGGAACCCAATAAAATTACCAGCTTTTCACAGCATGAGTCTACTTCCTTTTGACATATTGTGAGGTGTAGGTGAAATATTCTAACTGAACTGACAGTGTAAGTAAGACAGCTAACTAGAAAGCAAGATAAAAGTAAAACCCACCAATGATGATTGATATTGTAATAGCTATTAATTGTTTTGAAGCCTCTTTTGTAGATTTATGATACTTCACCTATATTATTTGCATGTATGTGAGTCTTGATATAATGACTTTTAATGCAGTTAAGTATCACAATTAAATACATTGTATGAGGAAGAACATTTTGAAGAACTTATAAAGGTTTTTATTCATTTAAATAATGTTTATGTACATATGATTAAAACTGGGGGGTTTTTTCACAGAAAATTTTTTTGTTCCTTTTATCTCTTAAGTATAAAGTAAAATAATTAGTTTCTTTGATCTAGTATAATGGGTTTTTCTCAGCTGCCCCAATTCAAGTTAATTTACACAACATACTGTGAATGTATTGCACATGCCATATTTTAAGAATATGAAGTATATTAAGACACCTGTGAATCTGAGGATTTCTTCCAGGTTTTCAAATTCAGTGTTTTGTTTTGTTTGTTTTTTAAATGGGTCAATCTTCATAATTTTACATGTTTTCTTTTTTTGTCTTATACTCCAAATGTATATTGATCTGTTTGAATGAAAAAAAATCTGTAGAGAAAGATAAAGATATTAAAATACATAAAGGTTTTTGGCAGTGAGTCTCCACATACATTAACATCATAAATGTCCAACTACCATGGAATCAAGTAATATGGCTAGATTTTTAATTGTAGCCTCTGTGTATAGACCTTACCAATTATAGCAGTACAGATTGTATAGCATGTACATTAAAAAAACCTTTATTTTTTTACTTTCATGCAATCACATACTTGTCCAGGAGATAAAATAGTTCATATGTATCTCTTAAGTTTAATTACTGTTAATTCTGTTAAAAATGTGTTCATTTATGAGATTGTATTTTATTAGTTTAATCTCAAGCATTTTTGCTTTAACATATCACTTCAAAACAATGCTGATTGGTTAGAACTGGTTTTGAATATAGAAACACAGATAAGGAAATACAGCATTAAAAATGACAGTGATTTTTGGGGCCTTCTTTGTGACAAATCACTGACTGAAAATCAGTCATATATCAAAACTTGATATTCTTATTAAAGTTTTGTGGGTTTTTTTCTGACTACTTCATCTCATTGTAGTTCTGCACCTAAAGAAATCTACTCTTATTTATGTGTTTTTCATTTCTAGTATGAGTTGAAATTACCTTCTGTAAGTTGCTTTTCTAGATAACTCTGGACAAATAAATTTCTCATTTTATGTAGATTCCATAATATTCAAATATAGGATGCAACTGAAACCACAAGTTTTTGTACTCAATATATATATTTTCAAATCTAATAAGGAAATACATTGTATTGTGAGAAAATTTTCCAATAGATTTTTCAATCTCATAGATTCTTTTAAAATTTCATTGGAAAATAGAGAAGGTAATGCAACTCATGGAACCATCTTGCAACAACAAGCCAACAGATTACCTCATTGATTCAATCCCTAATTATTTTTCTTTAAACAAAGGTTTTTATTGATCTCCATTGTTCAGGCTTTGTATTTGATTACACTTTAGCTTTTTTTTTTAAACCTTTACAGTAGGAAAAAGTAGTTTGAGATATTGCTTTTTCGCTGATACTGTCATCTTCTGTATAATGCTTTATTCTGACCAAGATGTAATGTCAACAGATGGAATCATAATTGACAAGCAGAATTTTAAGGCATTCTAAATGTCATAGAACCTTTTAATAAAATTAATTAGCCTGCCTCAGAGAAAATTTACTAGCCTGCTGGTTAATTTCACAATGTAAAATCATGGGGTAGGTGGAAGAGTAGTCAAAAGCTTATTACTTAAATAATTATTTAAAGATGTGTGCCTTGCTCCTTTCAAACATGAAATGCAAAAGCAACAGTAGCTTTTAAAATCTTCTAAATTCACAAGCAGTCAAGTTTCTTTTGAAGAAATATAATAGAGTTGAAATTAAAAGTTATCAGATACTAGCTAATGATGATTCACTGGTTATGTCAAAAATTGGTAGAGGCCTTAAACTTGATTCTTTCAGGATTAATATTCCCAGTAACATTTAAATGTAAGCCAGGAGTTCAGAAATTGTTCCAGGTCCTGATATGAATCTTGATGAAATTCTGGTTTCAGAAAAATTAAACTTTCAATTTTATTCCATTGTGTATCTCTTAGCTTACTGGAATTTAACATTAGTGAGCATTAGAAACCACCATGAACCAATCCTATTTAGTTTTCAGAAGAGCCCCAAGACATTGCTAAAATTGTACTGTGATTTGTAAATGTTAAAAACACCTAATGCCATATTTTCCAAATGTAGCAATATTTGGAGCTAAGATTGGAAACATTTTGAGACTTTTCATTTTTGGTAGTGAAATATTTAAACATTGAAGAGTCTACTTCAGGTATCTTTGTGTGATGGTTAAAGTTTTAACTGGAAATTGTCATGTGGGTAGTTTCCTAGTGGATGCAGCTAACTTAAATGTGAGGGGCTCTACAAAGGTACCTTAAAAATCTATAGCACAATCTTTTGTGCTTGCAAATCAGCAACTTGCATATCTTGCAAGTTCGTCTACCTGTCTATTTCCCAAGGTCGCTAGGCCCAAGACAAGCAGATCTCCCTGTTTTCACCTCCCATGCAAACAGGGAGATCTGAATACCCTAACTCTCAATTCCTTCCTATCCAGCCTTCTAAGTTACCATTAAAACTGTGCCGTTCCTTGTCTCGTATCACTTGTTCTCATGTTCTTCCTCCTGTCCAGCTACACAATCAATACCTGGCAGGTCATATCTTTGACTACTGAATATACTGGAAGGGAAAAATAAACTCCATTATTCCCATGTTAATAATAGAGATAATGATAATTTTTTTGTATGAATGCTGTGACTTAAAGTCAAACCAAAATAAAGTGCTGAAAATAATAAAATAAAAACGGAATACATATATATCCTTTAGCTAGGTCAGATATCTTTATTACATTTCTCAGGAAACACAATTGAACTTAAGTTCAATTAAGTATGTTTTCTAGCATGTAATATGTGATTGTATTCTCTGCAGCTATACTCTGTGTTGATGACTCTGTAGTAGATCTGGAAACACTGGAAGCACTATATGAAAATGTAAGTAAGATCGGATAAAGCTGTGATTAATCACAGTGGTATTTCAGACATCTAAAATAAAACTTATTTTATCATCATTTTAGATGAGAGACATTATATAGAAAATGCATTTAAGGAATTTTACTGTAATAAAATAGGGAACAAAAATACCCATTGACATGCTTATTTCTCTTACTGATTAAATATTAGCATGTTAGCATATTAAATTTAAAACAGTGGAGTGCCTTTGGAACCAAGTTAAAATGTAGCAAAAGGCATAACATCTAGCAATATTCTCTCCTGAACTGCCTTAAAAATATTCTTAAGGCCTATTTTGTTCTTGAAGTGTGTGACTCTGATATTGCCTGAAAGAATACTTTCACACTTGGTTGTAGAAATATCAGTTCCCTCTCTGACATAAGCTGTGTGAAGCATCCTACAGGAGTATCTACAGTACTGTGCTCTACAAGAATGCTCTGTTCTGTGGATATTGGTAGTATATGGCACTACAAGCCACTGAAGAAATTTATCATTAACTTTTATGCCTCTTTTGCATAGCATAAATGTTTCCAATAAAAAATAGAATTATTACTTGTAGACAAACAGGTAAATTAGTAATTTCTTACTTAGTTATTAATTAGTTTATATTTATCCACCCAGAGAGCACAAAAGGATGAACTAGAGAAAATCAAGCAATATTATCAGACTTCAAAAGAGGAGGAACTGAAACTTCTGGATAAACCTGAACAGTAAGTTTAGTTTTTGGTAATAATTTATAATTATATAGTATGGTCCTTGATGATATGTTAAAAGGGATCTTGATACATATATGCGTATATGTGTGTATTACAAGACATGATTAAAACTTCATTTCTATCACAACTTTTTTTTCAAACATGACAGATGTTACTGTGTCAACTTGGACCACCGGAACTGATAAAATACGTAGCCTTGTATCAGTAAAAATTCTGCTCCTATTCTCACATTTGTAAAAGGCTTATTCTTCCCTTAGAACTTCTGGGACTAAAATGATGTATCCTAAATCAGGGCCAGGGTGATTTTGGTTGTTGATTATTTGAAAGAGCTACACAAACATCAGGTTTTGGAAAGTTCAATGTATGCTCTGGTCATGCTAATTGAAGACCTACAAGGCTGATTTCATGTTTCATCTCCTACAACTGTTGTGGGCAGTAAAAACTGGTAGGATGAAAAACTTATGAGGTGTTGTTCCTTCTGTTTTATTAAACCTTCAGACCAATGTGAATATCACAAGAATCCATTAGCAGAATGGTAATCCTGAATTTTATATTAGCATATACATTTCATTTCAGATTCTGGTGTGCCAGTGGTGTTTCTCGTCCTCTGCTTTGCTGCTTTTTCCCTTTGTACTTCTGTCCGCTTCTTCTAATTACAGTGCAGTTTCCTGCCCTGAGGTCTCTGCCATCTTCCTTCATTTTCTCTCTTGCCTTGTTTTTGTCTTTGGTATAAGAAAGGGCAAGGGGAGGAACAACATAAGCCCCAGAGATAGTATATGATTGCAGTCAGAAATGCTACATTTTCATACTTTTTTCAGAGCAGATTTTTTTTTTTTTCCCTTCTAACACAAGGCAGCCTAATACTAATTTGTGACTGTCCACCAGGGAATAAGTTAATGTTGAGATATGAGGCTATCACAATTACCCTTCTTTGAAAAGCTTGTTGATCTTGAGGAATACTTAAGAAAATGTCTGTGAAGTGTATATACTAGCTTCTTGTTGTTTTCCTTGGCTATCACTGGATTGACTTGGGGCATAAGAATACATTGTGTGATTAGGTGTTTTCCAGAGCTTGAATCTTTGGCAATCACTTTGCTGTCTGTCTGAGTGAAATAAATATTAATGCATTTTTCTGATCTGGAGAATAAGAGTCTTGTGACACCCTAGAGTTATAAAAGATTGTCTCTTTTTGTAAATTATAGAGCAGAGAGGTTGATCTTAATTACATTAAAAGATAGATTTATACTATCGTTGTTCCATAATTTTAACTAAAGAACTGTAAATAAAGCAGTTACGCCTGATCATTCAGTGAAATAATAATTTTGAAGGCGAAAGCTACTTTTGATCAAATATTACTCTTCGTGTACACTCTGCAAGTCTTAATTATCCCATTTTTACCCTATTATTAACTACATAGATTAAGAAAACTGGCTTTTAAAAATTTTTCCTCAAGGAGGAAACTAATTTACTGAGGATGCTCTTACATAAATGTTATTGGACCTTTAAAATAATGTCCTTTCTGAAAACTCAGTAGATAGGTGCTGCTGATTTTATTGTCTGAGTCAGCCTGCAAGTCAACTTAAATGCAGACCTAGAGATTTGTTGGAACTGTACTATGCATATTAAATCCAGAAGAAGTTAAAGACTTTAAAAAAAAAAAAAAAGCTACATTTGTATGTGTAATTCAAAATCTTTACTACAAGGCATAAGCCTCATGTATTTTCTTTAATGAGGATCAGAACAAAAGTGCAAACTAAACCATTTATCAAATGGTTGTGAATGCTAGCTATATGTTGTAGGCATTCATGTAACAAAACCATCAACATGAACTCACTGAAGTCCAAAAGAAAGCTGTGATTGTATTACAAGACAAATAGTGAGCTTTAGTGGTATCACTGATGCTCTCCTACACATGTGATTTTGATTTGTTTTGCTGGCATACTAAATTTACTGTTGTTGGCACAAACTCTAAGTATGACAGCAATATGACAATACCCTCCTAAATTATTCTTCATGATGCTAGTTGTTAAAATGCTAATATTCATTAACATGGTAAAGATTTATATACACAATTGGCCATGATTTGGGGCTTTGCTAACAAGATACAGATGCTTTAGATAGCTTTCAAGAAGACCCTTTTAACTGGAATATAATCTCTATGAAGCACTCTAATGTGAAAGAAATACTAATGAGGGAAATAATAGCAAAACACGGTACTGAGCTTTCCTGTTTTGTATGTAGTTTTTATTCAGGAAGCACTGAGTTATTGATAATTGCTGTCCAAGTAATGCTATTTGCTTCTCTTAGATATACCTTCTTCCAAAAGAATTATTTCTAAATATTATATTCTTCAGATGTGGAAAAATGTGAGCAGGTAAATAGTTTACCTCCACAGAACCAGCTGCCTTTGTCTATCTTCTGAGAATGTCCTGTTACATGAACAGTATGGTAATATGCCTGGCTTGAAAGTTACTTTCAAGTTGTTTACTACAGAATTCTGATAGGATAAAAAAAAGATCTCAAGTAAATGTGGTTTTTATTTACGGTTTCTGCAGGAGAGGAGTAAATTGGACCTCACAGACTTGAACAGCAAATTCTCTGTTTCCTTTAGGCCATGAGAAGTGGAGCAATGAGAAACCCATCAAAAAGCTATGTCACAGTCATGTCATTGTTACTTTGAGTCAAAATTAAAACTTTCCCAGACTAAAATTGAATAAATAACTGAACTAAGAATATTCTTTTCTCTCTAAAAGGTTTGTCAAGCTGAATTGGTGGTTTATCTTTGATAACCACAGCTTCATGCTGTGACTTTGTGTTTAGTAACTACATTAGTAGTAACTCAGATTCCTTTATGTGATAGATTTCATAAATGCTCTATTTGGATATTTAAATTGAATCTCCAAATCTGGAGATGTTTTATTTTAATGCAGATGCTCTTTCAACTTTTTGCACCCTTATGTTGTATTCCAGTGACAAGCAGTTTAGGAGATAGTTCCCCTTTCAAAGAAAGGCAAGAATATGTGTCATTTGACTTCATAAATTTGATCTTCTAAAATATAAGCATGCCAGAACTTTAGTAAAGCAGTTTGAGTTTTTCCTTCTTTTGTTTCTCTTACATAAAGTGTGAAGTTTCCTCTTTTTTTTTTCCTGGCAATACCATTCATTCCCAATAGGAAACATTTTTATTAATACCAGCTTAGCGTTTCCTGCTGCTTAAGTGTAAAAGCCAAGCTGGGACTCCCCAGTCCATGTCTCACAATAGACTTTTTCATCAGGCAAAAAGTAAAAAGAAGGGAAAAAATAATTTCCAATTAAAATGTATTTCACACCAGCCACAGGTGGATTTTGCTGATTTGTAGACAGCCACTGTGTATTCCACAAAGCATCACATTCATGAGAAATTTATAAAGCAGATTTGAATATACTAATTTATTATGAAAAATAAATAATTTGGATACATTAGTTGTATGGGCTTAAATAATTAAAATCTATTGAATATAATTCACGCAAATAATGTTTCACAGAATTTCCCAGAAAATTCTTTATTGAATTTCATTAAGGTTATCTGTATGCAGGAGGTCAGAGGAAAATTTCACAAGTGATACTGGAGCAAGACAGCCTGCTCTGGATTTCAGGAGAGCATGTAAATTGCTGAAATCTTAGACTCAAAACCCACAAAGCAAATTATGCAAATTCTGTTATTATAAGAAATGTTAAAGCTTCTTGTATTATTTAGCCAAGCTATTACATTTTTAATTGAAGATGAGAAATTACTCATGCCTTTGGGATGCTTTCAATTTGTGATATCCAAACTGGAGTTGTTGAATATGCTTCTAGTTATTTTATTTACCAGAGCATTAAAGAAAGAAAGCTGGAATAGACTCATGAGGAAAGTGTCTATTTGAGAACAGATAAAGAACAGGCTTCCTAACATTGCTGAACTGAATATAGCTATAATCTGCAAATATTTTAGACCTAAATACACAGATAGGTGCATTACCTTAAAACATGCTGCTATATAATTGAAAGCATGGTGTGAATTAGTAAAAGAAATTTGAGTCTGAGGATCAGAAGAAATTTCTTGGCAGACATTTTATATAATGAAATAACCTTGTAGGAATATGTTGAATCCCCTATTGCTGGACACACTTTTAAGGGAAGCAAAAACACATGAGTGAAAAAAATAAACATAGTATTTCTCTAGCTCTTTCCTTTTTCTTTGTGATTTATGATGGTTTATGATTCTTCTATTCATTCTGATGCAGTTATGATAGTAGGTTAATGGATAAATGTGATAACAATTCATGTCTTGCCTTTTTCTTGATAATAACAGGATTTCATACCACACTGAGCATAAAGTAGATAACAGTTATAAATTCTGTTAGATTTGAGTCAAAGTAGGAAAGATTGTATGTGTATTTCATGACACTACAGTTTTGACCCATGAGGTACTCCACAGGTAAAAAATAGAAATATTCATTAATATTTCTTTTTCCCCAGATTTTTATATGAGTTATCTCAGATACCCAACTTCACAGAACGAGCTCAGTGTATTATCTTCCAGTCAGTTTTCTCTGAAGGGATAACATCAGTACATCGTAAAATTGATATCATAACTCGTGTTTCCAAGGTAAGTCCTGATGAAGTCTAAAAAAACCCCTAAAAATATATTAGAGTATTAGTGCTTCTTTTTTTACCACAGGGTGAACCTTAAGCCTGGTTATTGGCTTTTCAGGAATACAAAAATGTGTTAAATTTTTAGCTGCTTCTAAGAAGAGAGGAGGAGGAAAGAGGGAAAGCGAGTTGTGTGAGATGCCCTGTGCTCTACATGCAAAAATGTATTTTTGTTTGATTGGTAGATTTACTCTGCACATTAAAGTAATAGAA
>JAOEGS010001186.1:87984-101448 GCA_025447755.1 Corythornis vintsioides | reverse complement strand
TTCCAATATATATTATTGTATTTGAGAGTAATAGATAATATCCATAAAAATGAAATTAAATATCAGACTACATTAGTACAGGGCCTTGCAAACTTAATTTTTTTGCATATTGCTGGTAATACCAGCAGCAATATATGCCTATCATGTTCATTAGCTTACTACTTTCCCCTGATAGCTATACATTTGTGTTAATCCTGATACAGTTTTCTTTTTACATTAACAATTTTTTACCTAAGATTTCTTTACTATTTAAGACTAAAGACAAGATCTTGAAATTATAATGAATAAAGCATGAAAAATAGAATGACATAAGACCTAAAAGATATATACTGACCTAAAGTTATATCCTGTCCAGGAAGGTATTTAATTTTATGTTTTTCCAATTTGAAGTTTAGCTTTTGATTAACTTTGCTGCCACAAAATACGCATGCTCTACCCTTTTTTGATTTCTTTGCATATTCTAACAATAAAAATAGTTCTTAATGTTTCCTTTCCAAATGAGACATAAATAAAGAATAAAGCTTTTGAGATAAAGTTACACACTACACTTGATTTATCACACCATAATTGATTTATCTCATGTGTAGTATAAGGCTATGTAGTGAATATTCTTTTTTGACAGGATAGATGCCTTTGTATGTAAATTATAATTTATTAGTTCTCCACTCTGTTTCCAGATTTCTTTTTTTGTTTGTTTATTTTAAGGCATAGTAATGTAGTCCTTAGCTCTGGTCTGTCTGCATTAAGTATGGATCCAGAAATGTGAAATTCCAGAGCACCAGGACCAATGAGGAGCAGACTAAATATGACAGTCCAGTGATTCCTAGCAGCAGCAAAGATTGTGTATTATGCAAACTCAAGATAAACCACATCATCACTAAGATTTTTAAAGTCTACTAAGAATGTAATCTTATTCTATTGATATTTTTTATAATCTACATATTATATGATGCTGTATAATTTGCTTCATAGGTATGAAGTTAAACATACCATTTTAAGCAGATACAGTCTAATAAATACTTCTCATTTCATTTACAATTACAATACATTCATTTAAATGTTTGATTCTTGTACCACTTTTAGCTGCCTTTCCACATAGGAGTAAACACAAAATAAACAAAACCTCCAGCAAAAAATAAAATTTTTAAAAAACTTTTTTATTAGCTATTAGAATGTTTATGCCAACAGAAGTAACAGACGAGTATCCATTTTCCAGGCTTTGCTGAACATGACAAGCATAAAGGAAATTTTAGGTTTGATTCTGGCTTTTGGAAATTATATGAATGGTGGGAATAGGACCCGAGGTCAAGCTGATGGATTTGGTTTGGAAATACTCCCCAAACTAAAGGATGTCAAAAGTAGAGTAAGTACTCATTTTTCACTGAAGATAATTTTTCTTAAGAAATCTTTTTTTGTTCCATCATCTGACAAAAGTTAATCTTATCTTCTTTCTTACCATTCTTGCGCTTTTTTTCTCCCAATTTTTCACCTCCTTTTCCTGTACATGTGCATATTTTCATAAATTAAAATTAAATTAAATTTCTCCTATATAGTACTACTAGCATAATTATCTTACATGGGAATTTCTGTGTGTCTCTTTTACTAGTAGAGACTTAGGTACTGTAGGGTAGAGAGAAGTGAGAGACCTCCAGTAGAAGAAGAGAGAAGTCTTCTCCAGTAAATGTCTCCATTCTTTTTTCTTACTCTTAAGGTAGTGTTGTGTGAGAAAAAAAAAAAGTTTAAAAAATCAGGTTTGAAACTAAAATATCAGGAAAGGTTCTCTGTAGCACATGCACTGAGAAATTCTATCTAAAGGATATAAATATGTACAGGATTATAATCCTTTTCAGAGAGGTGTGTCAGAGCCAGTGAGGTTATTTACAGTTTGTTTGGTTGGTTTGTTTGTTGTTTTTTTTTTTTTTAATTGGAAGTTAAATGGATATAGGACATGAATTCTGAATGGCATGCATGAAAAAATTGGTCATAGATTGCAGTAAATTATTTTTTCAGAAATTGAGACCCTCTGGCACATTTTTGAATAGTCATGCTAGAATCAAAGTCAAGTTCAAATAGACTCTGGACACCTCTTTTGATGAGGTTACTTTATTCTTTATTTCAGTAGGCAGAGGAGGTGCTAGATAATGTAGGCAACTGAAACACTGCTCAAAGTTGTTCTTTGCCAACACATACCTAGACAACAGATGGATATATGAAGCATCAAAGAATAGGAAGTGTTTGCTGATGCTGGTACAGATTTGGAGGGTGAGAAAAAATCCTATTCTTTTATGTTCTTCCTATTTTCCTATGTCAAGTGCTGTCTTGAGCTGTAAGAACAGTAGATTTTAAGCTTTTTGTTCCTACTTGTGCTTTGTGTATGTCGGAATGTGTTTGTGAGACAGGCAATGTAAGGAAAGCAGTTTGTGTAGGGATCATTTTATTTGTGGATACTGTAATTAATGAAGTGTAAACATGTTTAATGAATTGTTCAGAGAGCAACTTTATTAATGAAAGTTTTTCCAATGGATTTGAGTCTTTTGCCTCCTAAAGACATGAGGTGCTGAAGCATGTTCAACTAAGGGCAAAAAAAGCTTGTGAAGGGTCTAGAGAACAGGTCTTAGGAGAAGCATCTGAGGGAATTGTGGTTGTTTAGCCTGAAGAAAAGAAGGCTTGGGGGAGACCTTGTCACTTTCTACCTCTACCTAAAAAGAGGTTGTAGCAAGGTAGGTGTTGGTCTCTTTTCACAAGTAACAAGTGATAGGATGAGAGGAAACAGCCTCAAGTGGTGACAGAGGAGGTTTAGATTGGAAATTAGGAAAAATTTATTCACCGAATGGCACTGGAACAGGCTGTGGTTGAATCATCATCATCTGAGGAGGTATTTAAGAGACATGTAGATGTGGTGCCTAGAGACATGGTTTAGTGGTAGTCTTGGCGGTGCTGGGCTAACAATTGGACTCAATAATGCTAAAGCTCTGTTACAACCTAAGTGATTCTATGATTCTAATTCTTGATTTCCTTTTCACTGCAATTATTCAGCTGTTCCCTATAACTGCTTTTCTTCCTGTCCTACTCCATGAAGACACAGTATGAGCTGCAGCTAAACTAGAACCAGGTCAAGTTTCCCAGTACTCAGGTGTTCATTAGCTGTCCAGCTGCCATGAATAAAAATGTAAACCAACTGAGCTTTGCCTGACTTTTCTCAGTAGAAGTAGTAATTTTAATCTCGCTCTTCTAACTAACCATAAACTTGTAAGAATTTCATTTTCTCTCTGGGTCTTTCCAATTTGACTGAATTTAGCCAGCATGTTCCAAAATTATGAGTTATGAAAAGGAATGGCAGATTTACAGTATAATAGCATGAGACCTATACCTTAGCAAAACAAGCTAAAAAATTATAGTATTTACAGTTTACTGGTAGCCAAAATAAAATATTATTATTAGTTCAGACTAATTTCCAGATTGCATAAAAACTCAAAGGGGCCAGCTGCTACAGACAGACATAAAACTTCTGAGATTATTGGTAGACCATATTTGCAAAGAAGAAGAATGCAGGATCTTGTGTATTTGCATGCTAAGGTATCCTTCCTGTTATTGTCTTTTTGGGAATTGCCAGCAAACAATATTGCATCTAGGTAAGCTGAATTCCAGGAGGTAATGTAAAAAGTCAATGTTAAATATTTCTTATTTCACCTAACAGTAATTTGTTATCACATGAGCCTAGAAAGTTAATTGATATACAGTTTTGTTTTGTTTTGTTTTGTTTTTATGTAGTTCACTGCATTCAAAATCTGTGTTTTATCTTCTGCAAATACTTTTTTAACAAAAGTAATAGTTCTGGTAGTTTATCTTACAGAAAATAGAATGTGTATTTAAAAGGGCAATCAAATGTTCATGAGTCACCTCAAGTTTCTTTTTGTCACATGGTATACCAGCAATGTCTTCTAAAACTAGTATACAAGCAGAATGGCTTTGTTTGCGTGACAGCAATGACTTGCTAAGTTAGGAATTTTTCTGCTGTATGATATTAATAAAATATAATGTGCTGCAGGCTCTAATATAGGCGAGGCAGCTCCATACAGGAAGTCAGACATTGTTCACATACAAACGTTTGTCCTGATACCTGTCAATATACAGCATGAAAACACATCCAAAAAAACTTCAAAGACATTCCAGATATAATTCCTAATGTTGTGACTCTTTTATGTTGTTGAACAGTACCCTGTAACATATAAGTCACAGGCTTACGCTTTTCCTTTAGTTTGTCTGGCCTATGCTGACACAATGTCATCTAGCAAAATAAAATTATGTTTAGTACATTGTGTGCAGGACTATTAATTCCACAAAGTGAGTATTAACATTCATATTTATAAGGCATCAGGGCATAAAATAATCTTTTTAGGTACGTTTCCTGGGTTTATATTTGGAGTAAAATTAAAATATCTAAGCCTCCTTCAGATCTTCAATATAAGTGAATTGAGAAGAGGAATCAAGTTCAGGTCACCTTAATATGTCTGAGGTTATTTTAAAATTTAGTTAATATTATATTCAAGAATTAATATTATGTATTACTATTACTATTCATGTTAACATTATTATTCAGTAATACCTTGTATTATTTAAAAAAAGTATAGGGACAGCTTCTCCCAGTTCATGTTTTCTTAACTGGTGTTTAAAAATATTAGAAGCTATAGGTCCTTTTGAGGTAGGATCAAGCTTATGTTATAAAAGATTTATTTTCTTTTTTGTTGAGTAATGCTAAGGCTGAAAATATTGTGAGTCCTATTTCTCAAAGCAACATAAAATTATATACTTAGTAAATTTTCACTCACATGAAACAGTGTTAATCACACACATTTTTAATATTTATTTTTTTTTTCCTAGGATAATGGTATTAATCTTGTGGATTATGTTGTCATATATTACCTACGCCACTGTGATAAGGTAAAAGTTGGTTTCCTGTATCAGCCTTTCCAAAAGTAAGAGATTGTAAAAGGGCTTGCATTAGCCTTTTAAAAATCTGAAAGCAGTAGCTCTAATGGAAAAATAAAATAAATTTATTTTACATTCTTATAATAATGTTGATCTCAATCGTTCTGAAAATTGCTATAGGTTTTATTATAAGGCTTTGGAAATCTTACATTAAGTCTTGAAATAATCACTACAGGCAATTGCCTGTGACTGTTGCAGACTGTACAGGTAGTCACTCCAGTCCTGTCTTCTTACATTCTGGTTACAGTAACATACTTTGTGTTCTGATGTGGTAATAGTGAAAGACAGAAACATTATTTCTGCCTCATGATAGAAGTCAAGAACAGGTTGGAATTATTAAGATCAGTGAGTCAGCTGATGGGGATGAAGTTAGAGGATGAAAATTCAAGCGAAGTTGTGTCTGCTGCTTTGAGTGAGTTACATTTATGAGGATTTTTGATGGCTAACAGCAGTGCCCAATGTTTTTAATGGAAAATTTGAACTATTATCTTTTAAATTAAAATGTCATTATTAATAATTTTAAGTATGTAATTGTTTATTTTTGTGATGAAAAAATGCCTTTACCTCATCTTTCACTCTACTAACACAAGTACAATTTTTCACAACCCTGTGTTTGGTTGAATAAGAATAATTTCTTTTTTCCCCTCCTTTTTTTTTGGTGGAGGGGGCATCTGGGGAGCAGTTTAACCTAAGTACCCGTTTTGTAAAAATCCTCATAACGGAAGCAACTTTGTCTAGACTATAAAGTTTCTCAGTTCTCAGGGTATTTACATATGTTTTATTTTCTCCTTTTTTTTTTTTTTTTTAATGATGTTGAAGCAAATTATTTCTAATTAATCCATTTAAATATTTAATATTTATGCCAACTTTCTACTATACTGTAATTTTACTTCAGAAAATTTTGTGAAACAAATCAGTGTATCTTCATTGGGAGGAAACGGACGCAGAGTAAATGTTACCTGTTGTACTTTTACCCTCTCTGAATGTTAATATCTTTATAATAAAAATAGGTCTTTTCCCTGTTCACAAAACAATTAGTAATCCAACCTGGGAGTTTTCATTTATTACAGATGGAAATCTGTACACAGATAGTATCTTAAACTCAGTATTATAGTCTTATACACAGCAATGTCATATTTATACCATTTATTCACTTGCTCAATTTCCATTTGAAATATTGCTTTGAATCTTGTAAGGTTTCTTTTGGCTTGGTTAGATTTACTTCTGATTTGTTTGGGTTTTTTCCTTACTGTGCTAAAAATAAGGTATATACTTACGAGTTCCATACAGACACTGACCCATGTGATTTATTTAGCTGCATAAACCCTCAACTGTATATTTTTATCTGCATAAAACACTTTAGGCAATATATAAATATTGTTTTCAATTTATGTTTATAAACTGTGTGTATATTTAGTGAATTGAGAGAGTGAAACCACAAACTTTTGGCATAAGATCAGTAGTTGTATTTAAAATAGGCATTCATGTTATCTGTTTTGAAGAAACTTCCAATCCTCTATCTAAACCTTTATTGTTATAAAATGAACTGAAATACTGTGAGCTCAGTGCTGTTTCATAGTTTTGAGCTTTACAACATCTAAAAGGAAGTTTCAACACTCAGAATAGTCAGGATTGAATCTTGAATTATATATATATATTTTTAGCATCAATTACTTAAAATGTGTTATTTTTTCAGTTTTGTAATATTGTTTCATAGCTGACAACAAAAAGAGGTAATTTATTTCACTGCAAATGCATTCCGTTTTCATAGTGGTTTGTTTGTTTGTTTGTTTAGGAAGCAGGAACAGACAAGAGTATTTTTCCTTTACCAGAACCACAGGATTTTTTCCAGGCCTCCCAAGTTAAGTTTGAAGACCTAATAAAAGACTTAAGGAAGCTGAAGAGAGATCTAGAAGGTAACTGGGAACTTTCACATTTGTTCTGCTAACAACAAAGTGCCATTTAAAATGTGACCTTTATGAGGTTTTCTTATTGCTAATTAGGTTTATAGTGTTGATTCATTTAGAGTTTTTACACTGTGGCACAAATTACTCACATAAATTAGAAAAAAAAAATCAAACTCAAGACTTAATAAAAATGAAAGTTAAGATAGCGAAAAGTAATTTTCCCTTTTATTATCAAAAGGCCCCTAAATAAATCTTTTCAAAATTTTCTTTAGTTATATGTGAATTTTCCTCTGGCTTCTCCAGAACTGTGTGTGTTTAACTGTAGATATCTGTTAGTTCCATAACATAAATACTTTCTTCAGTAGTTGTATAACAATTTAACAGCTACAAGAAAGAGTTGAATGCTAGTAATATAGAAATAAAACACAGCTTGCCAAGTCACAGCAAAGGGAAAAGGAAAACTCCAGTTCAAAATATTTTCACCCTGGGACATAAAATAAACATTTTAAAATGTTTATTATAAAGAGGGGCTCAGAAACCCAAGTCATCTATCAATCAAGGTACTGAGTGAAAATAAAGTAGGAAGGGTTTCTCTCTAAGTGTTCCGAGCAGTTACGTTTTTATTTTGTGTTTCATGTCATTTTCTAAAATACATCCAGCAAATAATGACTGAATATTTTAAGCTTGTCCTTTTTTTTGTTGTTTTGTTTTGGAAAAGTTGCTGAAAGAGCTTTGTGTACAAAATGGAGTTTAGGGAGAGAATCTGCATAAAAACCTATTAAAAATTCTTCATTTACATTTCTGCTTCAAAATGGAAAAGTCCTTTCAGAATCAGAATTGAACAAGATTATTTTAAAAAATTATTTCCGAGATAACGCAGTGAAAACCATCACAAAATAGCTTATCATTAGAGGTAGAAATTGCTGGATTAGGTCACCACCATCTTTAGGGTAATTTCAAAGGTTAACAGTGGTAGGAAATTATCAGTTGTTTGTTAGACTCGGCCATAAGTGAGTGCTCTATCTCCTCTCATCGCTTGGCCCTGTAAACCCCTTGGCCTGCCCTCTTTTGGGCTAGTTTGTGCAGAAACATGATCTGTGTTTGATCTTGTACTTTTTCAGCATGTTGTCCTGCAGTCATGCATTTTAGTCTTGCAGGATCTGCATTGAGACTGTGACATTCACATCTTATTTGTTCTACATTGCAAACACACAAACATCAAGAAGGAAAAGCTGAACACTTTTAACCTAGTCTTGAAATAAAAACTGCAGCTTTCTTGTAATTACTGATTTTTATTTTCTAAAACAAATGTTCATAGATATTTAAAGAAAATTTAAAGAAAAAAATATATTAAGGTTATTTTCATCATTCTCTGTAAAGATGTATTTGAAATCCAGCCAAACCAATTAATGTATAAAGTCAATAATAGCAAAGTTTTGAATCAAAAAAGGTTGTGGAAATGGTTTCAGATGTTGGTATTTTATCACTCAGAAATATGCAGCAGAGTTCTAACAACTATTCTTGTGGTTAGGTTCTCTTATATTTAAACAAAGAAACAATCACTCATATTAAAATGTTTTATCTCTTTCAATTACTCCCAATTTTTTTTTTCTTCAGATAATGTATAGTTTATTTTTTAATCAAAAATTGAATTGAAGACATTATAAATTTAACACGTACAACAAAGATTTGATGAATCTCTGTATTTTATTGTAGCCATTAAAAAGTTGTGGCTGCTGGCAGAATACCAGTGAAAGTCTAAAGCTGAAACAGATGTAAGTAGCAGAAACCAAGTCCTGAGAAGCGTCGGGCCCAGCTATCCAGACAGGCGCGGCCCTTCAGATGTAAATAATTTGAACAGTATTAACTGGGGCTGCCTGTGTTATAGAGGACATTGGATTTATTTCATAGTTCGGTTAGCTGAGGTAGTTTTGAGCAGATTACCATGGAAGTCAGATGAGACAAAGGTAATAAATGAAAGAGGTGGTTTCTTGTGTGCTGTTAGGAAACAAACTAATGTTCCATTTAGGTTTCATTCTGAGATTTGTACAGAACGATTAGAAAAAAAATAAACATCACTTCTTGTGCCTGAAATGGCAATCATAATCGACACTTTTCATAATAGTTGTCATTTAGTATTTAAAAATGTTTTTACTAGTTTATTGAGGCATCCCTTTATCTTTCTATCATGAGTATTAACATAGGAAAGATTGAGTTATCATGAGAGGCATTTCTTAATGGTGTAAACCTCTAGTTTGAAATACCTAGACTCTGTGGAACCAAAAGTTCAAATCTAGATGGAGCACAAACCCTTTCATCCTTTTCAGATAAACATATTGAGTTCCATACAGTATGCTATTTTGAAGTCTTTCAGATTAGAGTTTAAAGGGACAGACTAACTTTTGTCTAAAGGGATTAAACTGAAATTTGGCTCCAAAATACAAACAGATTTTCGAAGAACCTAAATTCAACAGTTTTTTTAACACATATTCCAGAACAAAATTTGTAATAATGAGAATATTCAGGCTAAAAAGAATTATAAAGAAAAATTTGCACTTAGTATAGGCTTTTAAGCAGAAAGAAGTGCAAAATAATATAATATTAAATAGTAAGATAAAAATTTTGGAGTGAAATCTGGATCCATTTTAACAGGAAAAATAAATGTTTCCTGTAAGTTCAGGTTTTCACTTCTTGTTTGTGCAGTCAGTGTATTTCTGAGGTTTTAAAATATTACATAGTAACATAACTACATACACTTATTCATTTAACAGGTATTAGCTTTCCGATTAATCTTTATACTTATGTGGGGAAAAAAAAAAGTTTTTGCTTTGCATCAAATATTTTAAGTTTGTAGGTTTTGTTATTCCTTATCTAGACCAATTATTTCCAAATTTTTCTTTTCCCTATGACCAAATATGATTTCCCTTCTACGCTGGATAATGTTACTTGAATTCTGCAATAAGCGTAGAATGTTTAAAATGTGTAATTATAAGAAGTCTTTTAGAAAGAAAGTCACTTTACCAAAGTAAAATAGACTTGTGTAAGTTTAACCATGAACCTTTTATTCATCTCTCTCCAAGGTTGAACAATCTTAATTATTCAAAATTAGTTGCATGGTAGATTGTTTCCATCTGTCATACTTTTTGCTCTTCTTTGCAATACAGTTCTTAAAACTTTAAAATACTGATTGATTAGTCAAAAGAAAGAAATGTTAGATTCTTTGTATTATTTACTGTGATGTTCATTTAAACTTTCTAGTATTATTGACTTTTAACAACTGAAAGATCAAAAGTATTTATTGAGTGGTTAAAAATGGAAACAAAGATACGTCCACTTTGAATACTTTCAAGACTCATCTTTATTTCTTATCATTAATTAAATTTCCTATGAGATTGAAACACTCTGAACCCATTGAAAATCCACATACCTTTTGCTTTCACCTTCTTTCATGGTCACCAGTAAAGGTATCAGTTACCGTTTTCATACTAACATTTTTTCTGTACTGCCTATATGTTTTAGATTTTTACTAGCTTAACTGTGTATAGGTGTTTTTGCATGTACATACATGATTGAAAGGGAATAATTTAATCTTAAATTGAAATAAAACTTCATGGATAATCCACCTATGATAATCAGTAGGATTTCAGTATTTCAGTAGACATGGTTGCAAACTGAGAGCCTTTTGACCTACTTGTTGACATATCTTTATCTTGAATAAGTTTGCTAGCCCAAACATTTCCACTTTTAACTAATGGAGTTTATGGCAACATCATCTTGTAATATTTTATAATCCTTACAAAAAGACTGAAAGGGAAGCGTGAAGAGTTGAGAAATTATAACATTGCATTGGCTGTTTTCACACCATTTTTTATAAAGAAGAATTACGAGCATCTTAAATTCGGAGAAATACAGATTGATTGGTTGGAAGGTAGCTCTGGAGGTGCTGTGGTCCAAAGCCTTTTATCAGAACTAACTTGATGCTTAGATCAGGTTGCGCAGGACCTTAGCCAGTTCAGTTTTGAATCTAAGGATGGAAGTTCCAACACCTCTCTGGGCACCCATTCCAGTACTAAATTACTATCTTGAATATTTTCCCTTGTCCCATGTGAGAATTTCCTGTGCTGCAACATGTGACTGTTGTTCCTTTTAATTTGGGTATGCATTTCTCACAAAGAAATCTGGCTCAATCTTCTCTATAGCTATTTGTTAGATAGTTTAAGTGAAAAGCTAGATTCCCAGCTGTCTTTCTCTTCACCAGACTGAACATACATGTCTTCCTCTGACTTCTTCAAATGCTTTATTTTATTTTCATTCTCAAATGTCATGACTACATATATTCATTTTCATATATGAATATGCATCTATATATGTATATTTACATAAGCACATATATATGTTATTTTTAACAGAAACAGATCCAGTGCACTGGATATGACTAGCACAGTGTTGCCATTCTGATACCAGCATTATAGCAAATTAACCCTGCCTCTTAGCATGGCTGACTAGACCTGCTAAATCTGCATTACTCTCATTCAGTACTTCAGATGAGTTCTGCATCACAATTACATTTCAAAGTGTAAACGTGTTACAAAATTAAGACAAAAATGGAGGAGAATTTATAAATAAGAAATGGATGGAAACTGAAAAGGGTCACTCATTCTTGAGTCTTGCATTCACTGTAACTACAAATAGAAACAAGGAGAAGGTGCAAAAAGGAAAAAACAATCGGTTCATGCTCATTTAAAACTTAAACCCTTTGATTTTCCAGATTTAAAATACTGAACACCATCTGTTCTTATTAAGCATTATAAGCTAATCTATTTACCAATATACCAAAAACAACACTTTCCCTTCTCAGATTTTTCTGACCACTTTTTGAACAATCTCACAGATTACATATATTTTGGGTTGTTTTGATTTGGCAAAGATACAACACAGGCATTAAAAAACAAATTTTGTATATATGTATTGGATTCTATTTTACAGTAAAACTAACATTTTGACAGTGTTCCATTGGTAAATGTTCATTCGTTAATATATTAAGTGGAATTTTCCTAAGTGCATCATTTGTTAAAATTCCAGTAGATTTTCCAGTTTGTGATAATAGAGAATAATATGGAATGGTTTTAATAACATTCAGAAATATAATAGAGGACCAAAGCAATGATATTTTAGAAGAGTTTATTCCCTGGAATCAGATGTCTCCATGTGTGCACAAGGGCTAGTGAGAAAGCTTTATGTTGGTTATACAATGGCAGGCTGTTAATTTTTTTTTTTTTCATATTTTTTTCTTTGGCTAAATATTCCTCAGAAACTTCTTGTTAAAAATCATTCAACAAATGTTAAGATTCTAAAACAAATCTTGGAAATACCACAGTTATGATTTTCTGTGCACTTTACTGTGTGCCCTCATATAAATAAATACATGCGTGTGTTAAGCATTAGACACATAACTGTAGTATACATCTGGGAGCAGGTAGTGTACATATGGGAACAGGAGGAATATTGTCCCTATTAATGCATATGATGGATAATGAATGATGCAGTTTGGAGAGTATGTAATACTAGCATTGGGAGGAACAGTGGCTTCATATTTATGGACCTCAGCAGCTTTTTTTCCTCTCTGAAGGATTATACAGTAAAAGACAGATTTCTTCTAGATTGCAGCCATTGCTTGTGTATCTATTGCTAGGGGTCAAAGTTTTAAAGTATATTATTTCAGACAGTGGGATACAAATTAATAGTAGTGAGGCTAATTAGCACTTTAAAAAGTGTTCCTGCTAATATTGTAGGTAGTTTATTAATTTACATGATTTTAAATCTAAGTAGGATGCTCTAGCTGAATTAAAGCCAAAAGCTTGGTAGAATTAATTAGGTGGAACTTTATGATCTCTCTTGCACAGAAAATCAAAGATCTAACACTAGAGAGGGAAACAGGTGATCACTTCTCTAATCTCTACAATTTCAGCTTATAAACATACTGTTTCAGTCTTTGCCCAGCGATTCTCTTCTGTCTGATCCCTTGTTCAGTACACTAAGTAATAATGTGCTTGCATATTTAAAAGGTCTTCTTTTTTTCTAGTATTGTAAAAAACTTCGTTCATCTGATTAAAAATACTACTTTTGCTTCTTAAAAAATATTTTCTTTCCCTAGATCAGCCAGACAAGGCTCTTAAATTGTAAAATATTCACTTTTTGTACTGTTCAGACAGAAGTGAAAAGTTCCAATTTCTCAGTAGGTTCTGCTAGCACACATTTCTACACCCCTGGCAGATCTGGTGTGCAAATGGTATGTTTGGATCCCAACAGTAAATCAAAACTTTCTACTAATAATGTGTACTGGAATATCTTAAGGAATTTTATAAAGGCTTGACTGGAAAACTACAAGGATTTAGTTGTTATATTAATATATATGTGCTGTTTGTTCAGTGCCTTGCAATATGCTCCTCTGCTGAAGGATGCACTGAACGTAAGAGAGAATACACTAACCAGTCTCAGATATGTTGCTATGTTGTGAAAAATATTTAGTTTTACTAGCAATCTTTGTTTATTTTGTTAAATGTATTCT
>JAOEGS010001186.1:50868-85246 GCA_025447755.1 Corythornis vintsioides | reverse complement strand
TTATTAAAAAAATGCATTAAAAAAAATGTTTTCTATTTTAGAATAGAAATATGAGAATAATGAGAATATTAGAAATGAAAAAAATGAGAATAATAGAAATATGAGAAAAAATACTGTAAAATCATATAATGTTCCCTTACATATTATAGTATTTTTAGCACAGAAAATCAGAGAACTGATAGAACTTTCCAGTTTTTGGTTGGGTTTGGGTTGTTTGGGGTTTTTTTTTTTGTATAATATTTGGAATCACTTGTTAATTTTAGGTTGGATTTTCTTTATATATATTTCAAGTAAATGTTTGAGTAACCAATATCTAAAAAGAGTATATATAACAGGAAGTTCAATAAATATTAGTTCCAGAAACCTCATATTATATTGTCTAGAAAGGAGCCAAGTCACAGAGTTGTATAGTAGTATTTCACTAATATTAGAAATCTAGGTTCACAAAGACCTGCTGACTTTAATGTGTAGAATTATAACAGACATTTTAATCCACACCTTTAATTTATCCAATATGTCTTTATTTTTATCTGATTTATTATTCCTTTGAACACACTTCCATCATTCATTGCCGTATTTACCCCCAGGCAATTTTGATGTTACAAAGTTCTTCAGCCTAAAAGATCCATCTGGTTGGTGGTCCTAGCCATCATTCTTGTATTGGACAAGAATACATTATAGGTATTGGACAAGAAATACATTGTAGGTATTGGACAAGAAATAATTATCCTGCATAGGACATTTCATTATTGAAGGGAAGACTGAGATTGGAGAGATTTCAGCAGAAATACAAATTTTTTGATACTGCAGATCCAGATGAAATTCATGACAGCCTTAAACCAATTACTTCATATTTATATGATGTGTTTTATTTTTAACATTAGTAAGTAAATAAATTAGAGTTTTATTCAACTATTTCAGTGCAGTTCACGTTAAATAGAATTAATGAACCTTCAGTTGCCCAGATACCTTTTTGTTTGTTTGTAGACCAAAAGTATAGGTTATTGAGTGAAGTATGACCTAAATTCAGAGTCAGTTAATTGAGAAATAATCAGTATAGGGCAAATAAAATACATTGCTTTTGTGATGAACAGATTTTCACTCCACCACCCTTGTCTTTGATTCCTTTAGCTCAAAGCTAAAATTTTCTCAGAGCCTTTCACTATGTTTTGGTAGTTATTTGAAAGAACTTTGGGTAGTAAACTGAGAGATTTTTGTTTTAGATGGATATAATCTAGATAAATGGCAGGAGCAGAGAGAATCGTCCAAAGGTCTCTTTTTAAGGCTTCCAAATAATGTAAATTAAGAGTCTGCCAACATTTACTTGCCTTCTTTTGTCACTCAGTTTCATTGTTTCAAGATGACTTGAGCAACATAAACTGGTGTCTCATCTCCCTTCATCTTGTCTCAGACTTCCAGTTTTCCAGAGTTTGTTGGTTTTGGTTTTGTTTGTTTACTTGTTTGTTTTGTTTGTTTGATTTGTTGGTTTTTTTTGGTTTTTGGGGTTTTTTTTTTATGGAAGGAGTTTCTTTTTACTTTAGAAACAATTTATCCTAATCTAGGTCATTTAAATATTTACATGGGATATATCTGAGTAACCTCATTAAATCTTGTGTTGTTAAAACTTGTAGGAAGCATTTAGGAAGCTTTCAAAACTCCAAACAATGCATTAGCAGCAACATATATTTGACAAAAAACCTTTCTAGAGCATGTTAGCGTATATTTAGATACTACTGTAGCTACAAGCTTAATATTATAGCACACATTCACAGACATCTACTTCTGTATTATTTTATACAATTTGTAATATATTTATATAAGATTGCTACAAAATAATTATTAGCTTGCAAACCTTGCAGCCTTAGAGGATTGTAATAATAGAGATCATTCTATAGTCACTGTCTCTCAAATGCCTGAATATGTGTACTAAAACTTTTACACTTCTGTCATTTTTTATTTATCTAAAATAAGTTCTGAATACTGCCATGCATAATTTTGTGTAGATCTGTTTAAACTCTAAGAAAAAAAGCAGACCTGTAGCTGCTACTTTGTTCAAACTTCTAGTCAGAAACTTAATAATAATGTCTAAGTTATTTTGCTGGATTTTTTAACTTGTACAATTAGTGTGTCTTCTTACAGAAAACATTTTTACAATTTGCTTGAATAGCTGTAGAAATCTTCTAATTCTACAAACATAAATGTTAAGTATATATAAATATAATTCACTGTATGATAACAGTCATCGAAAGTTCACATTTTTATTGGTAAGGGGCATGGATTATAAGAAAATAATCTTTGAAAGTCATTTAAACTTCTCTGATTACTAATTTGTTTTGCTTAATTTAATTTATTAAAGACACATAACTATGCAGCTAATAAAATACTTTCTTTCCCAATCTGTTGCATTTAAATTAGCACTCCATTCTTGCAACTACCTGTCATAGAAACAAATATCTATTAACTTTAGTCTTAACAGTTTCAGAGGTCTGTTTTATACTACAGGTATAAAGACTAGAGATTAAAGATAAAAGACTGTAGCCCAGGCCATTTTACATAAGCTCTGGTGCTCCCCAAGAATGTTATATTCCACAACCTACATGAATTCTGGCGGGATGCCAAAATATACACTTACTTGAGAATAGGTGTCTTTTCACAAGTTTTTCTGTAACAATGGCCAAAATGTATTTCTGATCTCCATTAATTGAAAAGCTGTCTTTTTTTTGTCCTGGTGGTCTACAGTTATTATAGGCATGTTACTAGTTGTACAATAAAAGGTAAGCATCTGTTTTCAACATTCTGGTGACTTTTTTACCTCCATTGCAAACTTACATTAACATGACACTTTAATTACAAATTCTCAACTTCTGTTTCCATAGTTTTGCGTTAATTTTTGCTGCAATAATTTGTATTATACAATGATGGTAGAAATACAGTGTAAATATGTTTCATGCAGCCAAACTGTAACTCTTGGGTTTAACTCCAAAATAAATTTTCATCTAAATTTAGCTTCTTGGGAATTAAGAGTTGTGGAAAAAAAGAAAAAAATCTTATAGTAGTTCATAAATTTATTTGCTAAATGGAAGGTAATTGCATTTGGATTTCTGACAGTCTCATTTAATCTTTAATGTGTAACACTTGAATCTACAAAGAGCTAGAAGTTCTATGAATGTTAAAACTCATTGGCAAATAACCTCGAGTTTTTAAACATTGGCATGGCATCGGGTCTTAAAATAACATAGTAAACAAACTGCAATTTGATGTATGTTAAGTTTCTTACAGACTTCTACTATATCATATTATTGCCTAAATTTGAATGCGTAAGTAAAGATGAATTACTGCATCTGTGTTAGGAAAAAATGTTTTTTTATTAAAAAAAGAAAAAAAATGTATATGTATATGGTTGAGTATAGGCTGCCTAGCATTGATTGATTAATTAACATCAGTCTAGAGAGAAGGCATCCTCTACTCACCACAAACTAATTTTAGAACTTTAAATGCCATCTAGAATTTTTGTGTGATGCAGCCATGTTAATGGAAAGTCTTGGCACACAGATGGAGTTTTATGACAAAGTCATTACGAAAGACAAATTACACTCTTTAAACATGTATAGAATTTTCTGTTTGGTATGACTAATATTGGTATTTGTTATTTTAATGTAATTAATGGATTCACTACGGTTTACTTATTTCTATTTCCTCTAAGTCTAGGTGACTAATTTAGATGTAAGTATCTATAGTGTTAACATCTGTTACATGAATTATGCCACGAACGTCTCTTACCTTCTTTTGTAGCCTCTGAAAAGCAGATGAAATTAGTTTGCAGAGAGTCTTCTGAAGAGCATCTCCAGCCCTTCAAGGAGAAATTAGAGGAATTCTTCCAGAAAGGTAACCACATATGAAACAAATAAAAATATAGTCAAATAGTGTAGTGGCTTACAAAGTTTAACGTAATGTAAGAAGCATTAAATATCTGTTGTCTCTGAAAATTCCTACTGTCTGTTAGGGATTATGTTCCTGTTGTGCCTAATATATATGTTAACACATATCTTGGACATCAAAGATAATTGTTCCCTTGATCTCACTCATTTCCTATTCATTAATTTTTGCTTTATTCTTACTATTATTTGTAGGCAAAATGAAAATCTATTCATAGAATCATAGAATAATTAAGGTTGGAAAAGACCCCCAAGATCATCAAGTCCAGCCTTCTTCTCAACACCTCCATGACCATGTTCCAAAGTGCTCATCCACCCATTTTTTTAACACCTCCAGGGATGGTGACTCCACCACTTCCCTGGGCAGCATGTTTCAGTTACTCTTTCTATATTAAGAATTATTAAGAATTAAATATTAACAAAGGGCAACTATTTCTCACAGATTATTAATAGTTTAACAATACTTACTATCAGTGATCATTCTGATTATTGTAGTAATTTATTAATTAATTCCTTTCCTGAAGATTGTTCTAACATTTTTTTAATAATTTTATTTCATGTAGCTTCGTAAATACTTCAATAACTGCAAACAGGATGTTTTTAAAGTAGCAGTCCCTGTTAAAGTGTGCTGTTAAACAAATTAATATTCTTCTTCACCCTTATCCCAGGCCATGGACTTCAATGGATATATATATTTGATAGATTTTTTTTTTCTTTCCATTGCAAGTATATTTGGACAGTATTAAAGCTGCAAATTTCTTGCCACAGAACATGTAAAACAACAGAAATTTTAATGGAAATCTTTATGTTGCTGCAGAACAACTGTATTCTCATTCCAACTAATTTCCAATTTAATTGGAAATTTTAATTTCCAGTTTAATAATAAGAAAAAGATTTAGATAATATGTTATGTATTTCTACAGAACCATTGTGCTTTTTAGCATGCTTCTTGATCTTGCCTGTCAAAGTATTGTAGTGTAATTGTACCTTGTATGGATTAATTGCTTCATTGTAATATATTAACTACTCTGTTAAAACAGCTCAGAAATTAATAGTCTGTATTCTTTCCTAACTATTGGCCAGAAATAGAGCAGATCAGTCAAAATTGCAGTCTCAGACCATAATTCTGTTTTGCCAAGTCCTACCAAGACCCTAAACAAATGGTGTCTTCCATAATTGTATCACATATTCTGAAATCCTTACTGCATCCTGAATCCTCTGAGATTGGTTGTGTTTAGTCCACAGCAGAAGGACTGCTGCAATTAGACAGTTAAACATTACACAGCTGCTTGTTCTCTCACCCTTGGTGGGATGGGAAAGAACGTCAGAAGGGTAAAAGAGAGAGAAAACTCATAGGTTGAAGTAAGACAATTTAATAGGGAAAGTAAAACCTGTGTACACAAGCAAAGCAAAATAAGGAATTTATTCACTACTTCCCAGAAAGCAGGACTTCATTGTACATAACCACTACTTGGGAAGGCAAACATGCTAATTCTGAACTCCCCTCCCTCATCCATATTCTTTTCCCAGATACATTGCTGAGTAGATGTTATATAGCATGGTTTGTCCTTCTGGTCTATTTGGTCAACTGTCCCAGATGTAGCCCCTCACAACTAGTGCACCCCCAGCTGACTTTCTGGAGATTAGCGTTAGAAATAGAGAATGCCTTCATGCTGTGCAAGTGCTGTTCAGCCATAGATATGGGTGTTTTGGTCACAGATCTAATACACATCACCATGCAAGCTATTATGAAAAAAGTCAACTCCATCCCAGCTAAAGCCAACAGAAGGAATAGCAAATGCATATCACCACAGGCCTCAAAAGTAAAGGTAAAAATATAAAACAACAAAGGTTTCTCTTACAAAGCTGAGTTACCCTAGTTTCTGATGACTGAAATATGATATATACTAAAAAAAAATGAACATTTGATCCTGGAGAAGGTTAATTCTGCTTTAGAGAAGATTGCCATTTAATTGTGCATTATAATTTCAAACAGAAAAACCAACATTCCTCCAAATGTATGCCCTGTTTATGCCTACTGATGTGGAATTGATACATACTGATCTTTGTCAGTGTAGCATAAAATTTTATCTTTGTATTAGAGAATAATACATGTATTTAAAAGAAAAAAAAAGAAAAAAAAGGAGAGAGAGGATATATTCCTGCAGTGTCCTGGGACAATGAGTTCTTTATATAAGTTACTATATTTATTGAACACTTTTTAGTGTTTCTGTGTTGTTGGGATTTTTTTTTTATTCTAGAAAAAGCAAAATAACATTATGTACTTGTCCTTTTTTTTTTTTATGTTCTCTTGTTCTTTTTCTTTATAGTATGTTTTAGGGTATCGAATCATACACATGTAATTTTATCTAATTGAACTTTTCTTTTTTTGACATTTCTATTTCATCTACCTTTTTCTGAATTGTCAGTAGGTTATCAGATCCTGGAATTAATGATCCTATTTCTCTTTCAATCACCTGATTGATTTAAATCTTCATAATTGGTGGATGGTACTTTCTGTGACATTAGAATGTAAATGCTATAAAATTCTACACTGAGGATAGGTAAAAATAACACAGAAACCCATCTTGATTTATGGAACTAGAATAGGCATTGGACAAATGTCAAGCGCAGAGGTTCAATTTAAATAAATGTCTGCAAACTCAGCAGCTTCTCTGAAATTAGGAGTTAACTGATAATACTGATCATCCTTTAAGCATCTGCTTTCAGTTTTATTTATTTAAAAAAAAAAAAAGAAGAGTTGTGGCTGGTTTAAGCAACTGTAAGAAAAAAATTGTTATCTTTCTGCCAGCTCACAGCAAGTATCCAAAGCTCAGATACTTTTCTGAAACTGCTGGCTTGAAAATAACTTTGGATTTCATAGTTATCCATATTTTTCTCACACACACAATTTCTCATCATTTCTAGTCAATGCTAAGTTTGAAATATTATAATAGGGGAAAAAAAATATATTGATTTGCTTAAACTGAACTGTTTACATTTCCTAATTACAATTAATATCAATTAAATCTAATACTTACTGTGTTGTAACAAGAAACACTGAGTGTGTTATGGAGACTGACATTCTGAAATGCTAGAGGGGATAAACTGTACTGCTGATGTCAGTGCTATTTTGTATAGTTGGATGTAAAATAGCGTAGTGCCTTCAGCAGGGAATTAGGTGCCAGAAACTTTAGGTTCTGTTCCCAGTTTAGCTACTTGACATGTGATGCTAGAATAGTTGGTTAAGCTCTTTTTCAGAAAGCATTTCTCTTTTCTGGTCCACAGAATGTTAAATAATTTTTCTTTTTCTGTAGTGAAAGATAAACTTTGTCAAGTAATTTGTGATTCCCACATGAAAGTCATCATATGTAAACTGTGTTAATACTTCATTAGCTGTATTCAGTATGCGCATATTTTTTGAAAAGGGCTTAGATTATTCTCAAAGTGGAAATAATCATTAGTAGATTTAATTGTATTATATGCAACAAATTATATTAGTTTTGCTATAATTTGTAGACCTAAGAATTACTGAAAACTAATATATGTTTATTGTGTTTGCAGTGGGATTATTGTATGTTTTGGTTTGCTTTTTCGTCAGCAATGTTCATAATGTTCAGATGTTCATGTTTTCCATGATATGATGTGCAAAAATAACTTTTTCAACGGTATGATCTATACAGCTCCAGGGTTGTTGACACCAAACGAGACATCTCTCTCGATGGGGGAAGAGGATCTTTGTGGAGGAGATTGCAGGGCTAATTGACAGGGCTTTAAACTAGATGTGAAGGGGGAAGGGGACAATGTCACCAGGTTGCCATGTGGCAAACCATGGGTGGATACAACAGTGTGGGAGCAAAGGGGGATTAGCAAGGGCTCTGTTTGTTGTCCAGAAGCATTCTGGGAACAAATTAATGCAGTCAGGGTGTTGCAGAGATGTCTCAGACCCCCTTCAGGTAGTAGTTGCCAGCAGGGAAGCAGCAGGGAAACACTTTAATGGAATAAAGGGGTGTTTCCCTGCAGAGATGATACAGCCAGTGGCCCAGCTGAGGTGCCTCTACACGAATACACAAAGCATGGGCAACAAACAAAAGGACTTGGAAGCCACCATGCTACTGGAAGACTATGACATAGTGGCCATCACTGAAACATGGTGGGATGAATCTTATGACTGGAATGTGGCTGTTGATGGATATAAGCTATTCAGAAGGGACAGAAGAGGAAAGAGGGGTGGGGGAGTTACGCTATATATTAAGAAATGGATTGACTGTGATGAGATATCGCCAGAAAATACCCACCAGCAAGTTGAAAGCTTATGGGTAGTAATAAGAAATCAAGGTAACAAGGTGAACCTTGTGGCTGGAGTCTACTACAGGCCACCCTATCAAGAAGAAACTCTTGATGAAGTGTTCCTACTCCAACTACAGGAAGTATCAAGTTCACAGCCTCTTGTCCTGCTGGGAGACTTCAACCATCCTGACATTTGCTGGAAAAGTAATACAGCACGCAGTAGACAATCCAGGAGCCTCCTGGAGTGCCTGGATGACAACTTCCTGAGGCAGGAAGTAGACACCCCTACCAGAGAGGAAGCAGCACTTGATCTGGTGATTACCAATGGAAATGAGCTCATTACGGATCTCAAGACTGGAGGCAGCCTGGGTGGCAGTGACCATGAACTGATAGAATTCATGCTTCTTAGGGTCATAGCTCAGCCAAAAAGCACAGAAAGGACCTTTAACTTCAGAAAAATAAACTTCCAGCTCTTCAGGGAGTTAGTTAATAGGATACCTAGGGAAACAGTCCTCAGAGACAAGGGGGCAGAACTGAGCTGGCAGATTTTTAAGGACACTCTTCAGCAACTACAAGAGATCCTGATCCCCAGGTGTAAGAAATCAAGCAGGAAAGGGAAGAGGCCAGTGTGGTTAAGCCAAGACCTGCTGGTCAAACTAAAAAGCAAGAAGGAGCTGCACAAGTGGTGGAAGCAGGGACAAATATCCTGGGAAGAATATAGGGGTGCTACCCAATTATGTAGGGATGAGGTCAGGAGGGCCAAGGCATTGTTGAAGAAGAACTTGGCAAGGCATGTAAAGAATAATAATAAATGATTGTACAGGTATGTCAATCAAAAAAGGATGATCAAAGAAAACATACTACCCCTGAAGAGTAAAAATGGTGAGCTGGCAATAGTGGATGAGGAGAAGGCTGAGGTTCTCAACGATATTTTTCCTCATTCTTCACTGACAAGGTCTCTCCCAACACTCCCCAAGTCAAACTGCAAAGTGTGGACCAGGATGGTGAAGTCCCCCCACTGTATGTGAATATCAGGTTTGTGACCACCTGAGGAACCTAAACATACATAAGTCCATGGGACCTGATGAGATTCAACACAGAGTCCTGAAAGAATTGGCTGATGGAGTCGCCAAGCCACTTGCCATGATATTAGAAAAGTCTTGGCAGTCAGATGAAGTCCCTGGGGACTGGAAGAAGGGACATGTTATACCCATTTTTAAAAAGAGTAGAAAAGAGGACCCTGAAATCCTTCACTCTGTAAGCCTCACTTCTGTGCCTAGGAAGATCATGGAGCAGATTCTCCTACAGGGTCTAACAGGGCAAATAGAAGGCAATGGGCTGATGAAGAAAATCCAACATGGCTTCACCAAGGGCAGGTCCTGCCTGATGTATCTAGTGGCTTTCTATGATAAGGTGACTACATCCATAGACAAAGGATGACCTGTTGATGTGATCTATCTGGACTTCTGCAAGGCTTTTGACATGGTCCCCCACAACATCCCACTCACCAAGTTGGAGAGATATGGATTTGATGGGTGGACTGTACAGTGGATAAAGAATTGGCTGGATGGTTGCATCCAGAGGGTGGTGGCCAATGACTCAATGTCCAGATGGAGAAAAGTGACAAGTGGTGTTCCTCAGGGGTCTGTACAGGCACCTGTACTGTTTAATATCTTCATTAATGATATTGACAATGGGATTGAGAGCACCATCAGCAAGTTCGCAGATGACACCAAGCTGAGTGGTGCTGTTGAAAGACTGGAGGGACAGGATGTCATCCAAAGAGACCTGGATAGGCTGGAAAGGTGAGCCCGGGTGAACCTCATGAGGTTCAACAAGACTACATGCAGAGTCCTGCACCTAGGTCAAACTACCCTCACTATCAATACAGGCTGGGAGATGAGGTGCTGGAAAGCAGCTCTACAGAAAAGGACTTGTGTGTGTTGGTAGATGAGAAGCTGGACATGAGCCAGCAGTGTGCAATTGTGGCCAAGAAGGCCGGTTGTATCCGGGGCTGCAACAAGAGAAGTGTGGCCAGCAGCTCAAGAGAGGTGATTCTGCCCCTCTACTCTGCTCTGGTGAGACCTCACCTGGAGTATTGCATCCAGTTCTGGAGCCCTCAACACAGCAAAGACATGGACCTGATGGAGTGGGTCCAGAGGAGGGCAACAAAGATGATCAGAGGGCTGAAACACCTCTCTTAAGAGGACAGGCTGAAGGAGCTGGGGTTGTTCAGCCTGGAGAAGAAGAGGCTCTGGGGAGATCTTATAACCACCTTCCAGTACCTGAAGGGGGCCTACAGGAAGGCTGGAGAGGGGATGTTTCCAAGGGCCTCTAGTGAAAGGACGAGGGTTAATGGGTTTAAATTAGGGAAGAGTAGATTTAGACTAGATATCAGGAAGAAGTTCTTTACCTTGAGGGTGGTAGAACAGTGGAATAGGCTTCCCAGGGAGGTGGTTGATGCACCATCTCTGGAGATATTCAAGGTGAGGTTAGACAAGGCTCTGAGCAGCCTGGTCTAGTTAAGGGTGTCCCTGCTCACTGCAGAGGGGCTGGACTAGATGACCTTTGGAGGTCCCTTCCAGCCCTAAACATTCTATGATTCTATGAACTTCATAAAAGTGAAGTAAATTATTGGCTTGGAATGCTGCTTAGTTTATTAAATTCTTGCTCAGTACTGCTTAGCAGAAATTCCTTTTTTTGATACAAAACTATCTCACCCCAAAAAAATCACAATAGTTAGATGAATATGAGAAAGATGCAAGATAGTCTGCTTTGAAAAGGTGAAAAGAGTTTGGTTACTGCCGCTATGAAGCTTGCTAGAAGGCTTGCTGGCCAGCAGCCATTGGTTTTAGTTTGTCATCATATTTTTTTTTTCTCCTTGTGCATTCTCTCAAGAGTAAGAAACAGAAGGTAAATGACATCCAGGAGTAGGCGATTAGCCTTAATAAAATCTATTTCTTGTTTTTCTGTTTGACTACTTCATACAGTTTATGCATTTATTAAATGTGGAAATGCATAATACAGATTCATGCAGGATCTTGCAAAATCTGGTCTCATATTCCCCTTCATTGGTTCCAGGTCAGAAAGTATGTAAAAATTTTCATCTGGGCTCAATTTCCTCCTCATATACTGGAATGTGCAAATCAAAGTCTTCATAGCAGTTAGCATAGGAAGAGTATAGCTATATGTCTTCATTTCTCTAAGAATAATGTATTTTGATGAAGACTTTTCTATTAAAGGAATTAATTTAGTTTAGAGCAGAGCCTGATAAGCAAATAGTCTGATGTCAAGACAGTTTTTGAAAATCATTAACAGTGAGAAGCAAAGCTATTTCAGAAAGACACATAATAAGTCCAAGTGTCCAAGGTAACAGGCAAGATGGAGAGGAATGAGTTTGTCAAATAGAGTAGATCTGTTGAGATCAATCCCATATAAAAAGAAGTTGTCCTGTGTTTAGAGTTCTAGCCTAGCACTTGGAAAACATTAAGTTCATTGCTGTGCTACAACTGCTATATGACTTATACTACATAAAAGATCAACACTGCAATCATGGGACTGTAAAAAAAACCAGAGTTGTACACTGGACTACTCACTACAGCATTATGTGAGGAAATAATGCATTTTTCCAACAAGGTTAGCAACCACATGCAAAATATCAGTAAATCTGATTTTTTACTGCTGAGTGATTTGTTCTTAATAATTTTATCCAGGATGCTATAGCTACCTGGGCATGCATCCAGTCTATTGCATCTTTTAATGTATTTCTGGTGTGGAACAGTAGCTTGGATCCACACTTACTCATTTGACTGTTGGAATGCACCACAGAGGTTTGTTGAGGTAGTCTAGTGGGAAATAAGACATAAATTCTATTAAGGCTAGCCTCCTTCACTTGTATGTTAGCTACTTTCTGATTTATATTATTCTTGGGTGGGTTATACCAAGAAATTAAGAAATATCATAAAAAACAGCATCCAAGTGTTCTGGCCAGAAAATCTGATCAAAACTAGTGCACTCTCTGACATGAGAATAGGGAGGAAAAACAGGAGGATTGTGTGATTCCATAACATACCTGGCTGCCTAAAAAGGTGGAGACATAGCTCCTGACCTTTTCAAATGTGTGCAGCAATTTCACTTGAATTATTTGGTCTAGGTTACTGCAACTACATAAAGAGTTGTTACTTCCTTTCTCGTGAATGTCTCCACGCCTCCATGCCTCTCAAACAGTTCCACCTTCATAACTTTTATTTGTTTAAGTAACAAATTCTCATTGGATACAGCCATTCTTCACTTTCTTACTAATCTCTTTAGCAGTAAGAAGATTAAATGCTGATTTTTTATTTGGAATTGGTGGTTTTTAGATCACAGAGTTAGAAGTGAAACCTTGTTGAAGTATATTTTACTTTTTTTAACCAAATAATTGAAACCATAAATCATTTAGATATTGATTTCAAGCTAGCATCCAGGAAGATGTTTTTAATGTTATTGGTTTTCGTTCTTAATATCATTACTCAAATAATTCCATTATCACATTACTTGATACCATCTTAAATTTATTTTAACCCAACTTCATTTATTTCCATTTTCTTCCTCAACAATACATAAAATACCATCTTATAATAGCTTTCATATAAGAATTTATGCCACTAACATTTCTTTACTGTAGTGTATTTCAGCTGGCATATTTTCAGTTTCCCGTTGATTATTCCCTATTAGTTCCTGGTTGTATAATTACTTCGTCTCAAATGTTGTTGTGCTCATACATGGTAATTTTTACTCTTTTCATCTACAAGGACCTATAGTATTTACCCAAGGAAAGCAATCTTCCTTTTGTAACTTCTAGCCATGAACATATTTTGTGTGTAGGCAGATGATAATATATTACAGCAAAAGAAGCCTTTAGATTCAAAACTCCACTGCTTTTCAGTCAAAGCAGTCTGTGAAGTATAAAGCAGTATACTAACCTTATTTAGTAATACTGAATGAGAATTTAAGAATACAAGATAATATCAGTATCAAATTCACAATACAATTTTTCTTATTTCTCTATTACTGTCAAAAGGATATGACTATAAATTTTAATGCAAAAATTAGTAAGAAATTTACATTGGTGCTTATTACCTTTAATAGTCTAACAATATTATGTTGTTTTTTAGAAGATATGGAGATTATGCTTTAAGTTCTTATTCATAGTAGTTTGGTAGAACGTGCCTGTAACAACATCACAAAATATCAGAAACCTCAATCTACATATCAGATTATTGTACTTGTATTACATTATATTTCTAAAGCTCTTGAATGTTTTAATGCTGAATAAGTAAAGAAAAAAAATCAAGAACAATTTTTAAAGGCACTATATTTCAGTAACAGCTGCAGTTCATAATATGGTGTGTAAACAATAACAGAAGATCAATAGCACTTGTCAGGATCAATTGTCCTGATTTTCTTAACCTGCAATTGTGAAGATGCTTCTGTCAACCAAAAAACCTATCTCTGTAAAGATAACTAATTCTAATAGACATCAGACTCTCTTGCAGATTCTGCGACTATCCAGCTTTCATATCACAAAATCACAGAATCACAGAATGTTAGGGATTGGAAGGAACCTAGAAGATCATCTTGTCCAAGCCCCCTGCCAGAGCAGGATCACCTAGACTAAGTCACCCAGGAAAACATCCAGGCGGGTCTTACGTGTCTCCAGAGATGGAGACTCCACAACCTCCCATTGCCTCTTTTCCTGTCATTGGATGACATTGAGAAGAATCTGGCTCCATCCTCTATACACTCACCTTTAACATATTTATAGACATTGATGAGGTCCTCCCTCAGTCTCCTCCAGACTAAAGAGCCCCAGCTCTCTCAGTCTGTCCTCTCCACTCCATCATCTTGGTGGCCCTGTGCTGGACTCTCTCCAGTAAATCTCTGTCTTTCTTGAACTGGCTTGACCAAAACTGGACACAATACTCAAGGTGGGGTCTCAGCAGTGCAGAGTAGAGGGGGAAATGAACCTCACTTGACCTGCTGGCCACACTCTTTGTAATGAATCCCAGGATGCCATTGGCTTTTTTGGATGCAAATGTGCATTGTTGGCTCATGGCCATCCTCATGTCCACCAGGACCCCCACATCTCTTTCTCTAGAGCTGCTGTCCAACAGATCAGCCCCCAGCCTGTACTGATACATGAGGTTGTTCCTCCCCAGATGAAGGACTCTACACTTGCTCTTGTTAAATTTCATTAAATTTCTTCTTGCCCAGCTCTCCAACCTGTCCAGGTCTGTCTGGCAGCACAGCCTGCTAGTGTGTCAGCCACTCCTCCCAGTTTGGTGTCATAAGCAAACTTGCTGAGAGTGCACTCTGTCCCCTCATCCAGGTCATTGATTACTAATCACAAATCACAAATAATACTGGACCCAGCACTGACCTTTGAAGGACACCACTAGTCACAGGCCTCCAGCTAGACTCAGCTCCACTGACAATTCTCTGCACTCTGTCCTTTAGCCAATTCCCAATCCACCTTACTGCACCATGACCCAATCCACACTTCCTAAGCTTGGCTGTGAGGATCCCACGGGAGACAGTATCAAAAGCCTTGCAGTCACTACTTGTGATAAACCTCCTTTCCTCCAGATGCTTAGAGATGGCAGCAAGGACAAGCTGTTCTATTACCTTTCCAGGGATGGAGGTGAGGCTGACCGGCCTATAGTTACCCAGGTCCTCCTTTGTGCCCTTTTTGAAGATGAGGATGACATTGCTCTTTCTCCAGTCCTCAGGCACTTCTGTTCTACCTTTCAAAAAGACCTCACTAAAATTATGTAGAGTGGCCTGGCAATAACCTCTGCCATCTCCCTCAGCACTTGTGGGTGTATCCATCAGGGCCCATAGATTTGTGGATGTCCAGTTTGCTCAAGTGATGTCTCACCCGAGCCTCTTCAACTGAGGAAAGGACTTCCTCCCTCCAGACTTCATCTGTAGTCTTGGAGACCTAGGACTCCTGGTAGCTGACCTTAGAAGTAAAGACCGAGGCAAAGGTGGCATTCAGTAAGTCAGCCTTCTCTCTGTCCTCAGTCACCAGGGCACCCACTTCATCCAGTAGTGGGCCCACATTACCTCTAGTCTTCTTTTTGTCTCCAGCATACTTGTAGAAGCTTTTTTTGTTGTCCTTGACCTGCCTCACCAGCCTAATTTGAAGGGAGGCTTTAGCTTTCCTTGTCGTATCCCTGCATCCTTTGACAACCTCCCTATATTCTTCCCGGGTAGCCTGTCCCTCCTTCCATGCTTTATATATTTCCCTCCTCACCTTAAGTTTTACCAAGAGTTCCCTGCTCAACCATGCAGGTCTCCTAACTCTCTTACTAGATTTCCTGCACTTTGGGATACACTGATCCTGAGCCTGAAGGAAATGGTGTTTGAATGTTAGCCAGCTTGCTTGGGCCCCCTTGCCCTCCAGAGCCCTGTCCCATGGGACTTTTCCAAGCAGTTCCCTGAGAAGGCCAAGGATGGCCTTTCTGAAGTCCAGGGTAGCAATCCTGCTTGTGGCCCTGGGCCTACTTCCTGTAATTCTAAACTCCACCATCTCGTGGTCACTACAGCCAAGGGTGCCTCCTACCTTCACAGACTTAACCAGTCTCTCTTTGTTGGTCAGTACAAGGTCCAGCATCACTCCTCTCCTTGTCAGCTCCTCCAACACCTGCGTTAGGAAGTTATCAATGCTCTGGAGGAACCTACTGGACTGAGCGTGTCTGGATGTGCAACTTTTCCAAAAAATGTCTGGTATATCAAATATTGATTGATCATTTTGTGAATAAACTGTACAAATATGAAGACTTTTAACTTCAAAGCTTTATTTTCTGTTCTATTTATCGTAACTCTTTTTTTTTTCCCATTTGTTTTCACTGAGATGTTTTATTATCTCTGCCACACATATGCAGTTCTCACATTAAACAGTGTGGGAGGATATTTATGTCCAGTGTCAAACATGAAAAATATATCATACTTTCTTGCAGTGATAATGTTTGCTTAAAAATTTTTTACTCTTCCCAGCAATGACATTAGAAGCCAGGCAAAGTATGTGTTTAGATCTGGAACCCTGTTTTATATGCCAACAGCAGAATTACTTTAATCTTTCAAACTGTTTGTGACAGTCATAACTGTTTTCATCACTCAAAGATTGTTGTATTTAAACACATGAAAGAGTGATTTACATACATTGGCATGAGTCTACAAAGCACAGAACCTTATTGCTCTGGTACTCTGAGACTTATAGTTAGACAATAGCCTCTGTCCATAAGACACCAAATAAGGTGTCCTGGAATGTGATTGCATCCATATGCCTCTAAGTAATGCAATATTGACAGTGAGCTGATTCAAAGAACAAGAATTTACTCTGAAATGAATGTTCTACCTTACATTTTTTTTTTCATTTACTCTGAAATGAATACACTACCTTAAGAATTACCAGCATCAAAGTCCTAAAAATTTATATTAATTAAAACTATGACTTTTCAGGAAACTTTCAAGTGATTATTTTTGAAACAGATGTACATCATTTTGTTAGAATCAGTTCCACTATATCATGACTTACTATAAAAACTGGAGGATTACACTCCATTATAATGTGTTATATGAATATAATTTAGAAGGATTTGTAATTAAAAATACAACATCATATTTTCTTAGAAGAATCTTTTGGAGACAATAGTTCTTTCCAGGTTCTTTTCAATTTGATTGTGTTATCGTGGCTGCTGCAAAGTCAGTGGCATTTCATGATAGACAAGGATTTCCTATCAGTATCAACTGAGTGACATGATGAACATTAGTGTTGATAACCGTGATTTAATTAAAAAAAAAAGTATTATTTATATGATAGCTAGAAAACCTATACCTAGAATTACTGATAGCTGTAGTATAAGCATTATCATCTGTCTGCAGTCTAATATTCTCTCAAAACTTTGTTTTCTGTTCAGTTCCACTGGATTTCTTCCAGTACCTGTATCATAGGCATATAGCTAAACAGAACCATGGGCTATATATCTTGGTTTTTTTCATACATGTCTTATTATGCTATTCTTTCAGTCCAGCTGCTTTTTTTCTTCTTTACCTTATTCTTATGCATTTCTTGCATTATTGACTGTTTATCTGCTTATATTCTGATGTCGTTATTCTCTGTACCACAGTCAACTCCTCTAACATGCAGTTTATCTGCATTTGCTCCGCTATTGACATCCTTGTTCTACCCTATTTGTGCTGATACTCAGCCAGTGAACTAATAGAATTTAAATCCCTATCAAAGCTTTCCTTGGCAGGAAACCAAGATGCTCACTGATTCATTACTTTAGATTAAATATGAGCAATGGTTTACATATATGGATATATTATTGCAAGGAAAGAGAAGAATCAAGAATTGGAAAGGATTGGATAGAAGAGATTAATGCACTTAATAAATAATGAAAGGCCCAAACACACTTGCTTTCAAAAGACTTTAATACTTACCATCATATTGGTCACTCTCAACTTATGTTTGTCCTCTGTAGTTGTAATTTCACACCATACTTTTTGGATTAAGCTTGGAAATGCCCTTCACTGCTACCATAATGCAACTGGATTAGGACAATAGCATACTTAATCTGATAGGCATTCATGTACAATTTCTGTATAGACTTCATGATTTAGGTATGTCAGTAATTTTTATCAATTATGTTTTGTGCCTGTGCATAGTTTCCTGGTTTTATGCTTTTGGTCATGATTGTTAAAAACACTAGATGCTGCAAATTTCAGGAGGAAATTGTACCACTCTGGATTAGGTTCTATTATGGTGTAAACTGTGTTTGCCTTTTTTAAGTAATGACAACAGGTAAAACCTGTAGGCCAAACAGGAAAGAGTAATCAAAAGGAAGCTTCTTTTAGATAAAAATAAAAGATAAATAAATTTGACACCAAAGTTATTGAACAGGATGTACAGAATCGTTTGTTTTGAGAAAAAAATAGTGATCGCAATGTTTATAGTGCAATTCTCAGAAACTTGAAGCACCAATTTGCTACTAAGCTCTCAAAACTGGAGAATGAGTAAAAACATATGAATGATACAGCATTATAATATTATTGCTGTGATAAAAGGCAGACTTCTGAATGTAAAAGTCTGATTTAACATTATCATTCAACTTCTGCTGAAACTTATTCTGTGATATCTTTGTTCTAAATAAATACTTCAGGGGCCAGGACAAGATATTTTTAAATGTACATTTTTTCCTGAAAAAAACCCTTATGGTGCTGCTTTGTGAACACTTGACAAAGGTGTAGAAGTCAATAGTTTTACTTCTCTTAAAAGATGGATGTGTAGAATTGATTGGAACAGTACTTCTTTCATGGTATTTAAATCAATTCAAATCTTTTAGCATTGGATTTTTTCCAGCTATCTAAACTTTCTCGTGAGCTATTTTGAAAGTACCTAATATTATTTCTTAAAGGACTTATTTTCAGCTACTTTATAGCATATTTTAAGATATAAATTTTTGTGCAAACCATGTGTATAAACTCGTTTCATCTTAAGAATGCCTTGCAATCTGAAAGTTATCTCCACAAAGTGTTTCCATCTCAGGAAAAGAGCATGATATCAGAGAGAATCCTAGTACCCTAGGACAGGCAGGTGTAGCTAACTAGATAACACAGTGTAACTTCTGTTACCAAACAAAAAACCTTAAACATTAAAGAATATAACGTTAAATAGAAAAAAAAAAAAACTGTTCTGTAAAATGTATTTGGTTTTATTATCTATAGTTATCAGTACAGTTTATCAGTAAATGTTTATGATATGTTTCCTTACCTTGAGTTTTGCACAAAGGGCTGACCCAGCATTGACTTAAGATTTGAATGAAAGTTGGAAAAGGATATTTACATTTAAGATTATTTAAGCTTTCTATATCAGGGATTCTTTACTTATATGCAATTGGGTAGTTCCTAAGACAGAGAATCCCCAGGCTTAGAGAGCTGACTTTACATATATGTTTGAAATAATGGTAGTGGAACATTGACTTGCCTTCCTTTTAAATGCCAGTCATTTTTCATTTTAAAGCAGTTTGAGAAATTATTTTTTTTTTTAGTTTTGATGTGAATGAAGTAAATAGTATCAAGATTTAAAATGTCTTTTCAAATTAAAAAAAAAAAAATTTTTCAAACATTTACAAAAATTTTGTTAAATAAGTTGTCCTATTACATGTTTTATGTAAAGAATATTCTGCCATTATACAAGCAAGTGCATAAAATTCGAAAGTATATTTCTACTTTTACTCTGCTTATGGTTTTTTAAGTCCATTCAGGACTTTCTTGTTCTAATGGATTAAAGATACACATTTTATTTTTATGATTTGTGTTAATTCACATTTGCAGAAATAGTTTTTATGGTTTTTAATAGAAAATATTGAATCAAAATGGTAGTAAAAAACCTTCAACTCTGACTGCTGTTAATATATAACTCTTCTACTAATAATTCATCAGTTGGTATTGCCTCCACATTTTAAGATTTCAGTTAAATTGCCATATACTTGTAATCTGTGTGACAATGTGGCACATCCTGGCTTGTATCAGAAATAGTGTGGCCAGCAGGACTAGTGATTATGCCCCTGAACTTCACACTGGTGAAGCCACAGCTCAAATTCTGGGTTCATCTTTGGGCCCCTCACTAGATGAAAGACATTGAGTTGCTGCAGGATGTCTAAAGAAGTGCAGTAATACTGGTGAAGTGTCTAGAGAACTACTATGTGGAGTGGCTGAGGGAACTGGGTCTGTTTATCCTGGAAAAATGTAGGTTCAGGGGAAACTGTACAACTACCTGAATGGAGGTTGTAGGGCATGGGAGTTTGTCTCTTCTCCTAGGTAACAAGTGATAGGACAAGAGGAAATGGCCTCAAGTCGTGCCAGAGAAGGTTTAGATTGGCTGTTAGGAAAAACTTCACCAGAAGGATTAGTAAGCAATGGAACGGGCTGCCCTGGGAGGTGGTGGAGTCACCACCTCTGGAGGTATTTAAAAGACATGAAGTGCTTAGGGACATCATTTAGAAGTGGGATTGGTAGTGTTGGGTTGTTTGGACTCAATGATTTTCTGACTGAAATGTTTCTATGATTCTGCCTGCCTTTTCATGGACCTGCTATAATTACTGAGTAAAAGCTCTTTCCAATTAATAGGAGGTGCCACATAAAAAAATATGGTAATAACACAGGCCCAGAGGTAGAGTGAGCAGAAAGTCTACACTTATGGGCTTAGCTGCTGCACTCACAGTCCCTGGTCCTGTTATGTAATTCCTATATTCTCTTGCTTTCTTTTACATGAGGATAAAAATGAACATGTAAGAATGCTTACATCCTGGGGTGGGGAAGGAAATCAGATACTCCCAGCATAGACATCAACAAAAATAAGCAATTTATTAAAAAAAAAAAACAAACACAGATCAGGTAGATGCAATAATAAAAATATTGTTGTTCCTAGTCTTAAATTAGTATTAATTTTTTTTTCTTTTCTATACACTCATTGTTCTCATCATGGTACTATCTGGGTGCTTTTTGGGAATGAATTAAATGGTCTGAGTAATGTGTCACACATGCTTTACTTTTCCTATCATCCTTTCCTATAAGGAGAATAGTAGGGTTTTTGTTTAGAAATTTAGAGTCATTAAAAAAATATTCTATGTGTTTTTCATAAAGAAGTTATGGTCAGTAAAAATATATGTCTTGTACTTCAATGCAGTTTGTTGTTTGTTGTAAAAACATTGATTAAAATAATCCAAACTATATACTTTTTAAAATTAGTATCCAATACTTTGTGACGAGAAGGCGAATTATTACAGGTCCAAGTTAACCTCTTTTTTGCATTTTGTTTCAAATCATAGTAGCTATATAAGTTGAAGGAGTTGTAGAGGAACTTGGAGTTAAAAACAAGAATTAAATATATAGGTAGTAGGAAATAATTTGAGAAATATTTGTGATATCATAGAAGAAATTACTGTAGTTTTGTTTGGGAACTTATTAAGCCTCTATAATGGTATCTTTTTTAACAGTCTATCATAACTACTTGTGTAGTGTGTAGTCCAATTGAGGTGATTTTGCTGTTGATGTGTTTTTTTAAGAAGTTAAATAAGACACACATGCTTTTTCATAAGGACATATGCGGAGTTGAACAATACAATTTCTTTATTTTGTACTTGTTTTTTCTTGTTTAATTCCACCAATTTAAATTTCATATTTCTTAAACTGAACCTTAGAGTTTCATACTAAATATGAATCTTTATAAGCAGGAGTATTATTGTTTAAAATTCAGGTTTTTTGAAAGAATTTTCTCTCTTGTGTAAGGCATACATTTTCTTTCTCTTAAGCAACAACCTGCTAAGTTTTCTCCAAAGTCAGTTTTGATTGATGTATGATAAAGAATGAAACATTGAACCTTAGAGGCCAAATTATATCAGGCTCAGTGATGTTAATAGATAAATGTGGAGAAGTTTATACTTGGTAATACTTGATTTTAAAGCAAATTTGAAAACAAGGAGTGTTCATTTGGCATATTTCACATCACTAAGATGTTAAAGAAAAATATAATAGCCAAATCTACCTTAAGATTTCACCTTACTTTTAAATGTGAATCTACAATATCAATACTTAGATTTTATTTTAATTTTGATTTGATTTACTCTTAAATATAGTAGCTGTGTATTTGAGAATCAGTTTTGTCATGAAATTCTCCTCCTCCAACCTATGTGGCTGAACACAAAGGTGGAAGATGACTACCATACTTCCAAGCAGCACATTTTTAGAAGGTCAGAATGATTAAATTCATTCTCAGTAATGTATTTTTCTGTTCATGCTTTTTATTGACAGTCTTTGTTTCTTAAAGAACCTTCATTGCTATTTTTTTTATTTAAACAGAAACATAGCAAAGAAACAGATGTGTCCCATATAAAATATGCAATAAATCTTGTCTCACAAATTCTTTGCTCTGAACTTTCTGACAGAAACTGTCAAATATCCACTTTAATTCTAGTATAAAATGTTCGCTTTGTGTCATGGCGCCAACCACCATATGCTGGAATAAAGTCAGTAACCAGCAATAAAAAAAGGCAACATACGCACCTTTGAAAAAGTACAAGCAATCAACAGTGAGAAAGGTCTATATAAATCTATGGAGAATTAATCTCAGCTTTGCCACTATCCTGCTGTGCATTTACAATGAGACTTTGCTCCGACCACCAGAAGTGGCTTACTTTGCAGGAGGAGTATACCCTAATGAGGGGAAAATTATATGGAAAACAAAGCAGCAGCTTTTAACTCCCTACCCCCCAGCCTTTGGATCACCTACAAGAGCATGTCCTAGTGTGTTCAAACATGTGGGGCCACTACACATCATGTGTTGCTGTACTTTAGCTGATGATGTGAAGCCAATCTTGACTGAGCTCAATCACCAGAAATTACTTTAGCTTCATAAATCTTTGCTATCATTCCACAGGAGGAGGCAATGCTATGGCTCTTTTCCTAAAAGTTGTCAAGCCACAAATTTCACCAGCTTTTCTGAAATTATTTTGTGATTCTATAATTATTAATTATTTACCCACCAGATTAGCTGTTAGTTCAACATTGAATTAACTTTTTATGTCCTTCACATGTTTTTGAGAGAGCTCCTGCTTCTTACTGGTTTTAATAATCCTTCAACTACTTTAAAGTGTAGTCCTTGATATAAAAATGTGCTGATCCTTGACATTTTTATTTCTGCTTACAACAGGAGATTGTAATTACATGTAATCTCAAGAGTTAGTTTTCCCAAACACAGAACAAATTGGACTTAACCTTGTTCTGTTTGAAAGGATTAGAACTAATTTTTCAATTCCATAAACTGTTTAGATACTTTTAGTCATCTCAAAGATTAATATTGGAATTCCAATTATTACAACATTATAAGAGTTTATTAAAAAGAAATTATATTTCTTTAGTGTTTAAATACTAATAGACTTTTAAAAATATTTATACTCTGGAACCATGTGTGAGAGAATGAGAGATTAATGCCTTGATTGCGCTTTAACAGAATACATTTCAAATAATTTAATTTAAATAAATGAAAACAAAAAGTAATGCTAAATATTGCTTTGAAATTAAAAACTCCAGAACAAAGGAAAGTAAGAGTAATATTTTAGTGAAACAATTACTTCTGTGTAGAAGCTGAATAAAAGCTTTAATATTGACATCTACTCTTATAGAATACAATAGAAGCATCATACTAAGAAACATATATTTTAAGAAATATAGGATTTTAAGCAAATAAACAGAGTTTGTATTTTTTTTTCTGTGTAGTTAGTTCTAATGTTCTGGTAAAAAGACCTTCAATGCTTTTTATGGCACGTTTATAGACAGCATTATCACTTTTTAAAGAAAAGATCATTTCCTTGTTTTTTTATTACCTATGATAATAAGCACTTTCTTGAATGTGTTACTTGAGTGTGTTCCCCTGGTGCTGCATGCTTCTGTGTGTGTACAAATGTTCACAATTTATTATGGTCTGATAAAACTAAAAATACGTAGTCTTTTATAATATTAAAAAAAATCTGTATGGTAAATGTTAATTAATTTGTCATTGGCCAGTATCTAAGATAAAGGTTGGTAACTAATATTCCTGATCTTGTGTGGGGAAAATAGTTTGTTAAGCAGCTTGCCAGTTAAGCAGCTTTCCAAAACTACATAGAGATGCTTTTATGATAGAAATATTAGTACACTTTCATCAATAGATGTGGGTTTCTTGGTTAAAAACAATTTTAGGAAAATAAACTTGTAAGGACTGTCTCAGGGGAGCATGACTGAGACCTCATGGCAGCATGTGTTCTGAAGATTGTTTTGAAAGGTTTTAAGGTATATTTTCAATACTAAACCAGTATTGAAACCATGTTAAAAAAGAAAAAGAAAAAGAGCTATATCCAAATCCCATGTCAAAAATGTGGTATATTCTATTTTAGGGAAGAGGTAAAGGAAACAAGGCTTATGTGATCACACTGCCTGTTGATTGGTCCCCTGACAATAACTGTTAATGCATTGGCCAATTTTGACCAAATGTTACAGATTTAGAGATCTTAAGATATTAAGCTTCTAAAATCTCAATAAAAATATGTGTCTAAATAGACAAGGGTGACCCTGTTAGCCTTCCAGGAAGAGAAAGGCTGTATCATGAACTTAACCCTTAATTAAACATTAATGAGTCCATCTGGGAACTGACTCTAAAAGACTGATCCCCAGTATGCCAAGATTCATTGATTCCATTATTCCCAAACCTTCATGCTTAACTGCTACCACAGAAAAAAAAAATCTCTTGATGAGCATGGGATCATTTCTTTGGGGGATTTTTTGCATTCTAATATACTGGAATATAAAGCTGTTAGACATACAATGAAATATGTACATGTCATTTTCAGGCTGTCTGTTGAATTCCATGAGTTCATAAAGCCTACCAATTAGAAACATGAAATAATTTCCAGTCATATTTTTCAAATTCAAAATTCAATACAATATACAAACAAAATAAAATGAAAAATGTTTTGCACTGTATGTATTCTCCCATTTGCTATGGTTATTTAGCAAGTCAGTTCTTAAGTAATAAGAATTCTTTTGTATGTAACTAACTTAAAAATAATATTATTTTTCAGAACTTACAGTTATGTTAAAAATAACTCACTATAATGACGTAGAAATATCGGAAAATTTATGTTTTCTGTATAGCTCTAGATAGAGAGATTTTCTTGATAATATTTCTTCCTAGAACAGGGTTCACACCTCCTTTAGAATTTTTGAAACTCTAATTTGGTAAAATCTTTTAAGAACACCTATTCAATAGTTAAAAGTGTAAATTACTGAAATTACAATATTATTGAGTAGTCTCTAAAAGTTGAAACATATATTTTTGAACCACATGAACTCAGACTTGGAATAAAGAACTAAGAGTTACATCCTAACTGCTGAGAATTCTCATCATTTTTAAGATTGTCATTGCTCCAGAGTACTTATAACACATAAAAAGCTGTGCAATAGATTGTACTATTTTCAGAAATGAAAGATACTGAAAACAGTTGTAATGTGTACAATTAGATTGGTAGAACTGTGTGACTTACCCGTCTTACATTTATATTTTACATATATCTTGCATTTTTATTTTTAAGGGCAGAAATAAATGCCAGAAAATTTATTCAGTCTGACTCAGTAAGTGTTCTTTCACTAGAGAGGCAGAAGTAACAGAGATTGTTGTGCAGTTGTGTACCCATTTTCTTTCTTCGTCCTTCTCTCTTGGAGCAAGTAGTTTCATAATTCTGTGCTTTCCTCTATTAGATACTGATCTTTTCCAACTTTTCATTCTGTGCTAGTATCCAATTTCTTTTTCTTTCCTTTGTTCTTTGGGGAACTGTTTCATAGTAGTCTGATGCATTAAGAGGTTTTTGCTCAGCTGTAACATTCTGTTGTGCCCATGGAAGTATTTAAAGGACATGGTAGATGAGATGCATATGGACATGGTTTAGTGGTGAACTGACACTGCTGGATTACCATTGGGCTTGGTGATCTCTAAGGTCTCTTCCAACTGAAACAATTCTGTGATTCTATGATTCTAACTGGAAGCTGCTAGTGTTTGTCAGGATGTTCCATCCTCTGCAAGTAGAATAAGTAGAAGAAATAAGGTGTTTTGATTTGGGTTGGGTTTTAAATGTTTCAACAGGATTATGACTCTTCAAATGCTTACATTTGCATTTCAGTAAAAAGAAATCACCACAAATACCATAAAACAAATTCCTAAGATCATAGTTAGTTTATTCACTTACTCTTTAAGCTAGATACAGATGGCAAGATAAGTAAGACTAGTGGCTGGTCTTCAGAGTTTATAGCTGTCTGTATTGCAAAAGATTATTCTTATGGAAAATTAACACTAAATAATTTGTAAATATTTGGTTTCCTTTCAAAACTTTTCTCTGTAGAAAGCCACAGAAGTTCTTAATTGATCCTGGCTTTCATATCTATATGTAGAAGATACATTGATTAAGATTGTCTGTTTTTCATAAAAAAGGATGTGATACTTTATTCAGGCTATGGACTAATCCAAACAGTAAAGCCCATTAAGAACTTGCACTTAGATATATGACCAGGCAGCCAACTTCAACATTTGACAGTTCCCTGTCATTTTCAAATGACTGGTTAGTCAAGCCTTATGACTTCAAGGCCAGACATAAGGGTATCACTATACCAAATGCATCTTATGGAAAAAGCCATATACAATAATCTGTATACATGTAATATGGATTATCTATGACTACATTATGGAAGAACTTTGTGGAGTAGGATTTGATAGGGAAATTAAAGCAGCAGAAGCTGAGGCCAGTGTGTTTACAATAGAGATGTAAGCTTTGAGTTAGATTTAATATGAGGTGAAAAACTCCACCTCATGTGATTCAAAATTGAAGGTTCAAACCTTATTTTGGTCCTTTTGTCCCTCTAAAGTATTTGAGTATATTTCCTGTGGAGCTTCCTGTTTAGTTTCCTCCTAATGAAAATCGATTTGAAAGAACCAAAACTTTTCTGCAAACCAAATCAATGCTCAACAAATGGGGACACTGAGGAAATTAGCTTCAGAAGCATCCTGATCAAAAAACTAATGCAAATAGCCACTGTACTTCTATGTTCACTGAAGTCATGTTTTTCTGCAAAAGAAGAAATAGATCATTATATCAGGAGTCCGTTTCCAAAAATCTACAACACGCTACATGTAGTTATATTATAGGACACTTGGCACGGCAGTTTGTGAAACCCTAAAAGCTTAAATGGAGAATAAGAAAGATCCTGGAAGTGACTCCATTGCGAATTACACTGAAATGATATTCGGTGCAGGAAGCGTTTTGTATGAACTACAGAACATCAGAGGCGGAGAGAACACTAAAGGGAAGAATTGTTCATTTGTTCTGGTCCTTAACTCTGAGCACCTGTTTCATTGTCTTCCAGAGACAGGATGCTACACTAGGTGAATGCCTGTGCCAATCTGATATGGCTGATACTACATTCTTAATTTAAAGAAACTGAAATCAAGCACATAGTCAAAGGATTAAAGATTAAATGATCTCACCAGAAAAAATAATATTCTATGGTAGTGAGTGTGGTGTTGCCATAGATATAAAAATAAATTATTTAATTGATATAATTTATTTTAATTGTGTTCATTAATTCCACTAATTAAGATGAGGTATCTTTGCTATGGGACTTAAAGCACTCTGAGGAAAATCCAGTTTTTCATGGAAACCTTTACTGACAACATGGATAATGTTGGCTACTGCAGGTTGTGAAGGAGGACAAAAAGAGCAGGATATTAAAAATTCTTAGTGTAAGATTACTTAGATATTGTATGGAAGATTAGAGGATTAGTCTGATTTCTTGTCTTAAACATTATATAGCATTTGTGATTCCTATTTGCTTAGAATTTGTTACACAGTTGGTCATTTGTTTTCTAAGGATATCTCAACATCTGCAGTCCAAACAAGTACTTTTAAATAGTTCTTTGGCATACATAGTTAAAAATATGCAACATACTGTTTGTCATACAATTCTTTTCTTCCCTTCTTCCTCTTTTCCCTTATATTGGTAAACAAAAGCACACAAACTGTTATATTAATGTAAACTTCGTGTGTTCCTTCCTAAAAGTCACACCTTTTTTCTACTTTCAAATGAAAATTTATTTCCATTAACTTCCCTTATCCTGTTCTTATAAATTTAAAAAGCAGTAAGTCATGTATTGCTACCTGAAATGTATCAGCATATTACCCTTGCTAGTTACTGCATTCTTGTTCATGTGCAGGGACCTGAGGATATTAAATTTCTGTCATAACTATGAATGTAGCTATGTTGGGAAATTTACTTAACAATTTTTCATCTCCATAATAACAGAAATAAAATTATAAATGTAATCATAAAGTATACCATTTTATAGACAATTCAGTTTTTAACTTTGTTTTCTATATGTAATTAATTTTGTATCATGATGAACCATCAGAATTCCAAACTATGTGTTCTACTTTTAATTATATAAAATGAAAGAGCTGGGCACAGAGTGGATTGAGAATAGCCCCAAAGAGAAGGATTTGGGAGTGTTGATAGATGAGAAGCTCACCTTGAGCCAGCAGTGCACTTCTGCAGCCCAGGCCAATCGCACCCTGGGATGTAACAAGAGAAGCATAGCAGCAGGTCAAGAGAGGTGATTCTCCTCTTTTACTCTGCTCTGGTGAGACCCCACCTTGAATACTGCATCCAGTTCTAGTGTCCCCACCATAAGAGGGACATAGATCTGTTGGAGCGTGTTCAGAGGAGGGCCACAAGGATAATCCGGGGCCTGGAGCACCTTTGCTACGAGGACAGGCTACGGGAACTGAGATTGTTCAGTCTTGAAAAGAGAAGACTTTGGGTGGACCTAATAACTGTAATTCCAATACCTGAAGGGAACCTACAGGAAGGCTGGGGAGGGACTTTTTACAAGAGTTTTGACTGATTGGACAAGGGGAAATGGGTTTAAGTTGAAGGAGAACAGATTTAGATTAGATTTTAGGACCTTCAGTACAAGGGTGGCAAGACTTTGGAATAAATTGTCTAGAGATGTGGTGGCAGCCCCCCTCCCTGGAGGTGTTCAAGGCCAGGCTGGACAGAGCCTTGTGTAGCCTGCTCTAGTTGAGAGGCATCCTGGCCCATGACAGGGAGGTTGGATTAGATTATCTCTAAGGTCCTTTCCAACCTAGGCCATTCTATGAATCTATGATTCTGAAGTAATCCAGACTTCAAATTATTTTTAACTTGATTAGTGCAAAACTCTATGTTGATGGTCTTATAATGAAATGGAATCTTTAGATCAATCTCTTAGAATTCTTTTCTGTGGATTCAAGTTTGTAACTGTATGTCAAGCAGCGAGTACAATACAATAGACTGATTAACAAAAAGATACAGCTCTTCATCTTTGTATAAAGAAGTGTTTGAATTTTTATATTAACATTTGCACTTAAAGGATTATTCTAATGTGGAAAATGAAATTTTTTTCTACATTAGTATTGCTTTAATATCTGATATTCTGCTGCAGATTAAGTTGTTGAAGAAAAATTAATACTAAGAAGAACTGATAAACATTTTGTCAAAAAAGTTGTGCTTTTGCTTGAGTATCCAGCTCAGAAAAAAATTTTCAATAGTAGAGAATGACCATCCTTTGAAAATCAAATCCTTTTAAGTAGTTTGTGTGAGCATTCTGTAACAGAAGGACTCAGATTCACTAACCATATTTCAAACACTTGGCTGCTTTTTCCAAAAAATCATGTACATACCACACATTTAAAACTTAGTACATGTGTTTTCACTTTCCAGCTTCCTGAACAAAATGTGATAGCTATATGGAACAGTTGGTGTTAACTGTATTTGGTACCTGTTCAATTCCAATAGAAGTTCCAATTATATGCACTGCAAAAACAATTTTAACTTTGTAAGTTCTGGTCTGCAACAATAAAGAAACATACACAACAATGTTCTTTTTAAATTGTAAAAGTCCAGCTTAATAACTTAGTTCTTTGTTCAGATTAATGTGTACCACTATATATTACAGTATGGATTTTAAATTACTTTACAAATCCAATACGCTTTATTGGTACCTTAGAAGCATTCATTCAGCTATAAGAAATAAATAAAAATTGAAAATTAGCAAATGTTTGTAATTTTTATTATATTTAATATACAGTGTATCCAATTTTGAATATCAGAGGTGTTTAATCTGTGAGACCACTAAAACAGTAAGGAAGTAATTTATACCTTTGAAATTTTTTCATTGGCAGCTAAAGAGGAACGTAAAAAAGAAGAGAGACGTTTGGAAAATGCACAAAAATGGTAAGGCTAGTATTTTCTAGCAGTTTATTTTGGTAAAAGTTGTTACGGATCTTATGTATCACATTAAATAAGAAAAAGGAACTGTATTTCAAAGAATTAATATGCTTTCATATGTAGTCTTACGGGAAAAAGTTCAGTTGAATTTTTAGTCAGTGTACTGTGTGTGAAGTTTTAATTACTGTCAAGATTGCACTGAATAGGACCGTTACAGAATATTTATTAAATTATTAACTACTTGATATAATAAAAAATTTTGTCGTCATGGAACACTTTCATCTCTTAAGCTATTGATTGTGGTATACTAAGAAAGCAGTGAATCCTGGTGTTTTTATTTCCTCAATATCCGTACCTTACTTAGGTGAAATGAGGTAAAATGGGGGGAGAAGTAAGATAAACTAATTTGGAGATAATGAAATTTTATTAAGTTAGTATTGCTAATAAATTTTGTTTACGAAATTATAACTTTGTGAGAGTGAAGGACCTGTTGCCTCTAACTTTGTATGTGTTAGCTATGTAAATGCCATAAATCAACTAGTATAGATTAATATTTAAGTTCTTATCAGTACTTGTTTCTTTATGGTTACTAAAGGCCAGTGTGTGGCCTTATGTTACTTTTCTAAGCCCAGAATTACTTCACCTAACTGAGACACCTAGGTTATTCTTCCTAAACAGTCAGGAAAAGAGAGAAGAGCACATCTCAAATGCTTTTCAAGTATTAAGTGAATTGTTTCCATTTGCTTGAAGAAGTTTCCTAAAATGGCTGAACTATTGGCCAACATAAATTGGAGGTTTACCTCTTAATTTCCTTTGTCAAGTCTAGTTGACTGCCTTGCTTCATTTTTACCTAGCTGCAAACCCACCTTTTGTGGCACAGGCTCTTTCATATTCTACCTGCTTTGTAGCCTTTCTGGAGCAGAGTCAATACTCCAGAATATGGAGGTTACACTTAATTTGCAATTGACCTAGAGTTGGTTGCCTGATGCAGAGTTTGAAGTTTTTCAATTACTAGTTAAACATTCAGCATTTTAAATTACTGCTAAAAAGGATCTGTTACTTCTGAAAGGCAGAAAGCAGCCCAGGAAGCTAGATGAAGCTGGGTGAAAGCAAAACAGTGCTACTGGGTGAAGAGCTGAAGATGAAACATGCAGAGGGGATGAGGAGTAGCTGTCAGGATGAAGGCAGAGTGGGTGTGCAGGAATTCAAATTCTAGAACATGCAGAGGCAACTGCCCCAGCCACAGTTGGGATGGAGAAGGGTTCTGTTAGGGAGATCATGGTTTCTGCAGTTGCTGTTACATGAAGCAAACCTGACAAGTGATTTTCTGGTCTTGCTGTTTCTGCCTCATCATGTCCTATATGCTATGTCCATCTTTAAAGTATTAAAAAAAAACCCAGAGCATATTGGCTCATGGGGCTAAAATCCAAACTTCTTTACTTTGTGAAGCAGTTGGAGTACATATTCCTTTATTTTTATGGGGGGTAAGTTCTCTATTTTTTTTTTAATTTCAAAAAAGTTTGAATCTCAACCTAATGCAAAAAAAACTTTACCCTAACCTTGGCAATTCTATATGAAATCATGCAATGTGGGTTATGCAAATGCAAGTATAATTTAAGAAAGAAATGTTTGCTGAATCTGCATTTCTTGTTCAGGTCACTTCTTTTGAAGAGTTGGGGACTCCTTACAAGTGTTTAAAATACTCTGCCTGTTTTAGATTTAGAACTTACTGGCAGCTCTAAAGAAGAAGAATGTAACTTCCTTTTGTTTAAATATAATCCATATTTCAAGGAAAAAAATAGCTATTTTGGAAATATGTTGTTACCTTTTTATCATTATTTTTGTAAGTATCAAGAAATCTTCCAGGATTGTACATCTACTTTGCAGAGAAAAGGGATTCAATTTACAACAGCAGACATGCTTTTGTTGTTTTATGTAAGTAGCTAACAATGTGAATCATTCCATCTATACAAAGTAATATCTTAGAGGTTGAAGATGAACAATTGGTTAAAATATCAGAATTACATATAATAAAAGACTATTTTGAAAATATCCAGCTGATAGCAATTCAGGAACAACATTATAAAATTTAAAAAAGCATTAAAATATTGCAAATGTATTTTCATAAAATCTGCTTATTGGCGTATGTGGAAGGAGAGTTTTACTTTCAGTAAAACTTTGCAAACTTACTAACACCGTCTATGGCTTTTTTTGTTGCTACTCCCAATTGTCCCTAAATACTTGAAGGTTATTTTTACCAAGTGTGGAGATATTTTCCTGACTTGGTATGTGCCTCTTCCACAGTAAAGACAAATGTGAGAATAAAATCTTCATGGAGTGTTTCAGAACAAAATAAAAGAGATAGAGATAATAGCTGTTCCTGAAATTCAAGAAGTTATGTTTTAATCATTAAAATCAAATGCCTGTGATTTGCCTGTGACACATATCTCTATGATGCCTCATGCATCTTTAAGTTTTCCTCCTGGGACTGAGGTAGGTGTTGGAAGGTTAGTTATATCTCAGCATGAATTGCTGCTATCATTTCCAAGGCTAAAGGGAAGTTAGAGTAATTACTAGACTTGACTACTGAATAAGCAACCAGCCCTCAGAGAAACTTGTTTCCCCAGTGGGCTCATGTGTTGACAGTTGGGTTTTTTTTTCTGATTTCCCCCTCCCATGTAGCTTTGAAGAAACAGTGGGATACTTTGGGATAAAGCCAAAGCCTGGTGAGAAGGAGATCACACCAAACTACATTTTCATGGTGTGGTATGAATTCTGCAGTGACTTCAAGACAATTTGGAAACGAGAGAGCAAAAGCATTTCCAAGGAACGGTAAGGTTCTAATAAAGTCATTAATACCATTTTAGATGTCTGGGAAACTGTTCCTTCTCAAACCCAACAAATTATACTCCTATATTTCCAGGCGTCATTGTTTTCTTTCAGATCTAATGGACATCAAGGAAAGATTATTCCCTCAGGGTGTGTAGGAAAATTCACCAAAGGCATGCTGTCCCCACAAAAAGATAAACACACATAATCTGATAAATTACACTTTTGTAACCCCTTCCAATTACTAGCTAGTAAAATGAAAGGAGAGCTGTGCTAATTTGTAACAGATTGCTTCTCTGTGCATTTTCATGTTGAACTAGCCTAAATGAGGCGATATTGCTGTCGCAGACAGTACAGACAAATAAAAGTGAATGCTTTTCCAGTTAATATACTGCACTTTCATCAAAGGGAAGCCCCAGAGATTCAGGCCACACTTAGCACAGTGTTGAAGCCCCACATTGAATTTACAGCACTACTTCTGACTTTTGGTGTCCTGCTGAGGACATCAAACTACTTGCCGCTAGATCTCACCAGAGACTCCTGATCTTATTAGTTTTACAAAAAAAAAAAAGGAAACCCACCAAAAAGAATCCAAAGAAACCAAGACTGAAGAGCTTAAATTATTTTATTTTCTTAAATAAAGGTAGGTTAAAAAAAATTCAAACAATTCCACTACAGGAGCACCAGACTTACCATTTCTCAATTCATTCAACAAGACTTAGAGAGTGGTAATGTGGACATGCTTTGGAAAATAATGGATTCATTACTTTCAACATGAAATTCAAATCTAGGTGCTTATTCCAAATTGACACATATTTAGAGAAAAATGTCTTTTACTTATCAGCAAAAGTAGTAAACTAATTTCCACTTACATTTTCCATTTTGCTCCAAATCAGTGGGGCTTTTAGGTACATGTAGAAGTAGATTTTTAAAGGACAAGATGTAGAAATTATAAATTATCTCAACCTTATCAACACTGCATTACAGATATTAAGGTTTTGAATACTTGAAAGTTGTACCTTTTTGTATAATTTATGTTATGATTATAAGCTGCAAACAATTACAAAACATCTTTTTTTTCTAGTATATCTAGATCAATGTGTAAATTTTTTTTTACAAGTTAAAAACTGTAAAAAAGACAATACTAGCAGATTGCTATAATCATGATAAGGATCATGGGATGTATTTTCTGCTGAATCATGACTCATTTTTGTTCCAAAAACTGTTAGGAGGAATGGAAATTAACTACCCAAGGGAAAAAAAAAATCCAGACCATACATCCATTATTTTTTTATGTAAATAACACTTTGCTGATTGTGTGAAATGATCTCTTCAAAGAAATTGATTTTAAATGCCTTGTAAATATTTTAACACTACATAACTTAAGTTGCTTAATACAGTATTCATGAACTCTTTTTTTTGGTAAGTAA
>JAOEGS010001186.1:30490-50784 GCA_025447755.1 Corythornis vintsioides | reverse complement strand
TACAAATAAAAATATAGCAAAAATATTTAATCAGTGCTTTGATTAATATGGTTATTTCTATTCATAAATGTAAAGGAATACCAGTAGAATGCAGAGCACCAGTTACTATAATACTTGAAAGTGCTGACATATTATGGGGTTATAGACTGTTTTTCAGAGTTCACTTAAAATTAATTTTACAAAGTTTCATTTATCTCAGAAGGACAATTCATTGTCCTTTATGTTCAATTTTTGTGCAATTCATCAAGACAATGAGCTGCTGAAATGAGGAGTCTTATAAGTAAATTAGAATTACAGAAGAACTGTTTTCATTATCCTAAATTGCTTTGCAGTGTGCTACTAAAGAGAAGAACTTCATTAAATCAGTAGATTAGAATGATGGAAAAGCTATTTTCATCACCTGAGAATGTCCTGTAAAGTCATGACCATTTAAGACTTCTGTTTTACCATGTATGAGACTAACAGTTGATGAGCTCCTGTCCAAAGAAGTTTGAAAGCAAGCTAAGAGTCATTGTGCACACTGGTAACCAAAAACCTTAGTATGACAGGAATGGGCAGCTGTCTTCCTTAACTGGTTAATTAATTAGATGCACTATTTGTTTTGCATTTTTAGGGATTATAATTTCACAAATAAATAAATAAATAACCAAGTAAATAAATAAATAAATAAATAGATCTGTTTATCACAAACCAATTATTCCATTTTGTAGGAAATTTTAAAGAGGAAGAATTGACAGTGTAAGTGAATATTTTCAAACCTGAGTTCTCAAACTGAGACATTGGTATCCATAAGGATATGTGAAAACATTTACAATTGGATTATCCTTCAAATTTCAGGAGGACCTGCAGAAACTCAGCATAAAACACGTATGAATTAGCTAGTCACATAGATACCTAAAACTGGATTTCATTGTTTACATTTATATGGGAATGTTCATAATGGATTATAATTTGTGTCTTCAGAAATATGGCTCCGAAAATGATGAATTTAATTATAATATGCAGTTATAATTTTGCAAAGGTATAATTAAAGAAGTATTAGCTTAAAAATAATAATATACAAATAGTTAAAAATATCTAAGATTCCAAAATTAAATTTTTGTACTCAAACTAACTGTTTTACATTGTGTAATAAGCAACTTTAAAATCTCTGAACCTCAGGAAAAAGAGTACTGCCTTGAACTAAATGACGGCCTCAGCTGCAAGAGCCTGTTTTTAAAAATTGCTTGGCTCCCAAATGTAGCACAACTGTAGAAATCTAATTAGATTTCTGTGAGACTTTTTTTTTAAAGCAAAGCAAACACTTTAACTGAGTTGCCCTGCATTTAATCTACCATGAAAATAAATTAGCTGCCTGCAAAATATTGTCGAATCAATGTTTCTTTCCTGGACAAAATTTGCACACCAGTTAGAAATGCAAGACAGAGTTACAGATAGGTAACAAACCTACATAGATGTGATATGATTATATAATATATAAATTACTGTAATGATAAAATGAAAAAAAACTTTCAAAACAATATTCATGATTGGAGTACAATGATAGTTTTGTTTCCTACATTGTATTCCCTTCAATACCAGAATACAACTAAGATAGTAAAGATACAGTAAAATCTCTTTAATGATCACCTCTTCATCTCTGAAAAACAGCTTAATATAAATGCACTGTAATACTCACCAAATGTTGAAGACTATAGTTTGGTTTGTATCAAAACCCAGTTTTGTTGTTGAGAGCTTTGTATTTTATTATGTCTGTGCAACCAGGTATATTGACCCTTTTTATTATTTCCTCTGTTTATGAAATTTTGAGATGACAACTGAAGTGAAGACCAAAACAAAGGAGTTATTTGTTGGCAAGAAGGCACATTAATGATGGTAGATTACATATAATTCCACTCACACTCCCTTAGACTACTGATTTTTAGTGCAGTGTGCATATCTATGAATTCAGAAGTAAACCAAATATTTATCTATAACAACTTAAATACTTTTATATATATATGTGAATACCTGTCTATAAGTCTATTAAAATATTCAAGATATGTTAAAGTATTTTTTAAAAGTATACCCATGTCTGAATATGGGGAAATAAAATACAGAAAAAATACCAATAGATTGTAGTGAGTAGTTTTACCACATACTATAATTGTATGTTTTGCAAAATAATTGTGATGAGGATTATCATTGTTTATAGGTATTACCCTTTAAATATTAATAATTAGATATAAAAGGAATTATTGCTGCTAATGTGACCCACTTACATTGTAAAGTTAAAATTGCTACAATATTCACTATACTGGATTAAGACTTTCAGATAAAATATACATACAAATTTTATAGGTTGGGATTCAGAAATGAAAAAGAGAACAAAAGTTTGTTCCTGGAGATGACATCATCATTATTTAATGAACAAAATTATATAGTTCATCTTAAAAATAGGACCTTTTATAAAAGATCATTTTTTTAAAATTCATTCTTTGTCTTTGAATTTCATCTCTAGCAAAAAGCATAGTGATGATTTCAGCTTTATCTTGTAAAAAAAAAAAAAGTGAAGGAGTTTTGGTTTTGGGGCTTTATAGGGGGTTTGGGTTTTTTTTTTGGTTGGTTTAGGGTTGGGTTTGATTTTTTTTGCCACAAAGGCAATAACTGGTTTGAAAAGCAGAAAGTTTGACTACAGCACTGGATGAAGATGTTCTAAGGAAAAGCACTGACCAGTGTCCAACTAATTTTGTTTATTATAATAAATTGGAGTTGGCTGTAGCTTTCCACCCTTTTTTTTTTTTTTTTCATTTATTAAATTCAGAATTAATTGTATTAATTCTGCACAGGAAGAGAGTAATACTGTATATAAATATATAAATAAATAAAGCCAAATGCAGTCTTTATTTGTATCACCACATGGTCATAATAAATAACATGTAAAATGCAAAATCTCTCAGCAGTGCTGACCAAAACAATATTTTTAACTAATGATCAAGCAAATTCAGGGACTATCTCATGTCTAACAAATGACTGAAATTTGACAGGTACACTTGCCACAGAGGAACTAGTGGATTATTATATTTTTCATTTTTAGTATCACAGTTTGCAAGAAGGAGAAATATTTTAGACATTATTTTAGAAGAACAGATTTATTTTATAATTTAATTAAGAAGTTATTTTCTCTTTCATATATTCTATGAAATACCAAGACGAGACTCAGTTAGAGCCTGGATTTGCAGCCTTTTTGATCAGTGTGTACTGTGATAATTTGTCCTGAGAATTAGTCAAGCAGTCAAAAACAAGGCATCATCCAGGTATTGTACAACCTGAATGTATTATAAAAGCCAAAAGATTAATATAACAGATATTCTTTATTTAATTTTATATTAAACTAATGGTACAATAAATAAGTTTTAAGGAAATATTTTAAATAGGACCATTAGGTGACTTTAATGGATTTATGCTGGGAGTTCCATGCATACATACTTGCAGCATCAGGAAAAGGCAACGTATTTGTGAGAAACTTTGATCAATGAGCCCTACAGCATTGCCAGGGTGATTATTGTCATAGAAAAGGTTTTGGAATGAGTTTTAAGTTAATTATGCTTGTCTGAAGAAAGGGAAGAGAGAAGGTCACATTCTACATGTCTACATTCTACATCCATTTTGAGTAGATTTTAAGTGGCCAGTGTAGTCTTTGCACCAGAAAGGTAGAGTTGAAGTAGCTGGTACATTATTAATGAAGACTTATACCAGATTGTTTAGCAATGCAGACAGAGAAAAAAAGAAAAAATCATTTATTTTTTTTTTAAAGAGGATTTTTACATTTTTCTGAAGTTAAGGTGTAGCTACAGAGCAAACTGAGGAGATAATTACAAACTACAGGCCTGTGCTGCAAAACAGAAATGGCTACTGCCCATGGATCTGGCAAAGGGCTGTGTCAAGGTTCTTACTCTTGGAAAGAAAAATAGTGTGTTATTCTGGTGTTTGTTATTTGGAAAGCACTATACAACAAAACAGTAAACATCACTGAATCATTATATGAATCAACAGTTATTTGTATGTACTTCTCCCTTCCTCTCCAGAAGGATGTAGTATAGCTAGGAGAGGTAGGAGAAAAATGATCAGGTACACAGCTGCTTCTCCATAGGGTATTGTTTAAATAAGGGGGAATTCTTTGGCTTGGAAATTCTTTGGACCAGACTGAAAAAGATGTAATGATCTGTATAAGCAGATAAGGGTGAATGGCAAATAGTTATTTAATACAGCAGTTGAAGAACATAAAATTAAATTAGCAAGTGGCTGGTACAAGCCAAATGCAGTGATGCCTCTTTACAACAGGCAATTCACAACTTAATGTGTTGAACGCTTTGCCACAAGACCACAGATGCCAAAAGTTTGCATTGCTTCTAAATGGTGACAATACAAGTTCATATTAGAAAAATCCATGAAAGACTGTTACATATCAAGAGACTTTCCAGCTGCAGAAGTATGCTGGGGTTATCACTGTGTGCTTTGGCTGTCCTTTTATGGTCTTAGGTATCTGCTAGTGGCCAACTCAGATGAACTGAAATAGATTTTTCATATTAATTGACCTTTTACTTCCTATTGTTTTTTCTTATGCAACACATTTCCTAAAGGCATAAAGATAGATTTTTGTTTGTTTGTTTGTTTGTTTGTTTGTTTGTTTGTTTCATGTGACTACAGAGCTAAAATTTCCCACCCACTTTATACAGATAATCAAAATACTGTCAAAATAAATAGCAATCATATTAGCAACCTGAAGTTTGGAGACAAATTCCACTGATAAGATACATATTACTGTATTTGTACTGATTTTGTGAAGATTTATTCTAAATGCAATCTAAAGGTTAGATCAATAATTACTACACTATTTCCAGGAGATTTAAGCCTAAAGACTTGATTGGGTGATTGTATTATATAACATGGTAATAGAAGTGGACAATATTCAAACTTCACAGTCTGTGAGAAGGCTTCTAATTGTGAAGCTAAGAACTCTATAATTCTGCCAGGCCAGGTAATACACAGACATCTGTCTTCTAAAATTTTCAGACTGAAATATAGAATGTTATATTGCATGGGGTAACTGTTTTCAGGACACAGTGTTGTTACTTAAATATTAATTTATGGGCTGCATGCAAAAATTACCACACAACTGAGAGCTGTAAGGCATGTAATATATGAAAGGAATTTGAGCTATGGGGTTATTTGTTAGTATCTCTAGGGGAGTTACTGTTCTGCTGTGTTAAGGATATGGGCTGTATATTCAGCTTGGCTTTAGGTTGAACAGTTGACATTGATTATTGCTACCTCTGCTTGTTCATCTCTGCTCATAACTGAAGATTTGGTTTGCACAACAATTCCTATGCCAACACAGTCTTAAGGGAGAAGTTTGAACTTTGTCATGGAAAGCTCAGGTGGCACAGAATTGAAATTCCAAGGTATTTTGTAACCCATAACTATACACATAACCAACCAGCTGCATGGAAGGAGCTGTAGAAGCAAAGAGAATGGATTATTCCAGAATATCAAAAGGTTGAGAGAAAACCAGATAATTTAATCTCTATGTTTGTACAATAACAGATCCTGGACAAACATGACTAACAACTAGCTTCTTTAGAAAGGATTCTAGTTTTCCTAACTGGCAGTTTTAGAAGATGAAGCATGCCAGCTCAAACCTTCTTCTGTCTGATATGAATGAGAAGCAGAGGTGAAAGTCATGAGTTTATCTGGTTAGTCCTTGGCTTGATATAATCTTCTGTAAGGAGAAAGGTATTTTAATAAAGTAATGAAGGAAACTTTTAATAAATACAGGTTTATATTTAGATTTAGTTTATCCCTAGTTAAAAAAATTAAAATAATATTTTCAGATTAAATAGTATCTTTATTTTCCAGTAATGTCTTTTAATTTGAGGCCTGATTTGCATCCATTTTACAGGGGAAGACATTATCTGCAACACAGAAACAAGAAAAAGTGAATTTTATTCCCATTGTTTATAGTAAAGATCCCTGTGCGGTACTGGAGTCATGCTTCTCCTGATTAAAAAAAACCATTTTTTGATAATTAATTTTTTTTTTCATGTTGTGTGTAATTTGCAATACTGCTCAGTATTAAAGTTAACCTATATTGTCTTTATTCATTCCTTTGCTCACTGTTGAAGGAGTATAACTTTTCTTTTGAACACATCCATGTCTCAGCTGGCCACATTTCAAAGTTTAACTGACCTGCATTCCTTAATTTTTTGTTCTCATGTTATTGCTTGCAAAATTATCACATGCATACCTTTTGTCTCTGAGTTGTGATTAGCTATTCTACCATCTTTTCTGTCTCCATGTCCTCATCAGTGCTTTCCATTCAAATTGTCTGCCACTGTTTTTCTAGCATGTTTTACTACACACTTCTATCCCTTTCTGTTTTAAATATACTTATGATGTCTTTTCCATTCCCCTTTCTTCCTCCTTGATTTCATATACATTAGATTCAATCACAGTTTCTCTTCCACAAAATGTCTAAAACATGTCTAGACTAGTGTGTTTATCCACACTTATTTATAATGACATAGGAAGAAAAACAAAATCTTCTTATTGAGACCATTCCTTTGCACATCTCCAGACTTCCTCTCAGGGTCATGCCTCTGTAAATGTCTTCATCACGTGAACTACTCCCCTATACATTAATTTGCATGAAAATACACAGAACAAAGGGGTACAAAGTGGTTGTTGGGATGCTTAGTTCAGGTTTAGCCTACACTTGTGAGTTGTAAAATGTGGAGCTCTGTCTCAGGGCTTGATTTTGCTACTGTTTCTCCAAGATAAGGCTGGTGAAGAGATTCTTGTCAGAGTCCAGATTAATTAACTTCCCTAAGTAGAAGAACTTACCCGTCCCTGTTAGATTTTCAGCTGGGAACTGAGGTTTCGTTTTAGAGAAGACCTTATTGGTTTCTACAACTACCAGAAAGGAGGTTGTAGCAAGGTGGGTGTCGGTCTCTCCTTCCAAATAACAAGTGATAGGACAGCAGAAACAGCCTCAAGTTGCACCAGCAGAGTGCTGGTAGTCTTCACCAAAAGGGTTGTCAAGTGCTGGAACAGGCTGCCAAGGGAAGTGATTGAGTCACCATCGCTGGAGGTATTTAAAAGATGTGTAGACTCTTATTTGGAGTCTCATGTAATATTTAAGTAACAAATGAGCTTCAAAAAACAAGGTGAAGTAAGTACATATTTTCACAGAATGATAGAACAGTGGGGATTGTAAGGGACCTCTGGAGATATCTAGTTCAACCCACTCAGTCAAAGCAGGTTTACTTAGAGCAGGTTGCACAGGATTATATCCACGTAGGTTTTGAAAGTCTCCAGAGAAGGAACCTCCACAATGTCTCTAGGCAACCTGTTCCAGTGCTCCATCACCCTCATAGTAAAGAATTTTCTCCTTAGGTTTAGGTGGAACTTCTTGTGTTCCAGTTTGTGTCCATTGTCCCTTTTCCTGTCACTTGGCATCACTGAAAAGAGACTGGCCCCATCTTCTTGAGCTTCACACTTTAGATATTTATAAGCCTTAATAAAATCTTCTCCAAGCTGAACAGACCCAGGTCGCTCAGTCCTTACTCCTAAGAGAGATGTTTCAGTCCCCTAAATCATCTTTGTAGCCCTCTCCAGTATTTGCTTGATTTTTAAGTCTGTACTTTGTAAAGCTTTCCCCTTACGAGGTGTCACCAAGGCACTAGTTTGTCTAGTAAATCTACAGTAACTGTTTCATTAATGCATTTCACAGAATCACAGAATCATAGACTGTTAGGGGTTGGAAGGGACCTAGAAGATCATCTAGTCCAACCCCCCTGCCAGAGCAGGATCACCTAGACTAAATCACCCAGGAACGTATCCAGGCGGGTCTTATGTGTCTCCAGAGATGGAGACTCTGGAACCTCCCTGGGCAGCCCATTCCAGAATTCTGTCACCCTCACGGTGAAAAAGTTTTTCCTTGTGTTGACCTTAAACCTCTTGTGCTCCAACTTGCACCCATTGCCTCTCATCCTGTCATTGGATGACATTGAGAAGAGTCTGGCTCCATCCTCCCTACACTCACCCTTAACATATTTATAGACATTGATGAGGTCCCCCCTCAGTCTATTTCTAACTGCTTTTCAAATGTTTTGTTGACCCTTGTGCTGGACACAAGACTTAAGTGACTTAAGTAATATTTTCCATATTCTCTTAAATTATTTTCTATTCCATCTGATTTCTACAAAGTATAAATGTTAAAATTGGCCATATTCAGTATTATTTAGATGTAACTGCAGTTACAAGAAAGAAGGGAAAACTAAGAGAATATTTTTTTACCTTAAATTTTGACATTGTATTGCCTGGCTTTTGTTTTACTTCAAAAAGGTTTGTGCAAGTAATTGCTGAACAAGTAAAAGTAGTCAAGGAAATATTGTACATAAAACAATTTCTATCTGTATAATTTCTTATAAACTGCAGTTAATGGATTAACTTTATAATATTTTAAATGGTTTACTTATTTTAACTAAAAATGATAGTATGTTGTGTGGTATATCTGCAGATGGGTTAATAATATATGGATCTAAATAAAGACCAGAAAATAATTAGTAGTATAATTCTATTTTTTCAAATGTACTTTATTTATATTTTTATTTTCTGTAGCTTATCTCTAATTATACTTCTATTTTTACTATACTTCTACTTTTTAGTATTTTAATGAAAAGCTTTTCATACAAAGTTATGATTTTATATGATGAATGCAAATGGGAAATTATGATCTTAGAAAAAAGGTAAGAGTGAACAGAGAAGAGGTATTCCCAAGTAGAATTAACTGAGTTTGTCTAGTCACTAGGTAATCATTCTATAGCTGTGTGATTTGTTTTTTTTTTTATTTATCTGTTTCAGTACCAGATAATCAAATGTTGTGCATATATTCAACTTTAGATCAAAGAATCATAGTGGTTTGGGTTGGAAGGGACCTTTAAAGGTTATCTGGTCTGGTCACCTCTGCAGTGATTGAGGACATCAACTAGACCGCTTTGCTCAGAGCCCCATCCAACCTGACCTGGAACGTTTCCAAGGATGGGGCATCTTCCACCTCTTGGCAACTTGTCCCGGTGTTTCACCACTTTCATTGTAAAAAATGTCTCCTTTATATCTAGTCAAAATCTGTTTAAGTTTAAAACTATTACCTCTTCTGTCACAACAGCCCCTGATAGAAAGTTTGTCCCCATCTTTCTTATGAGACCTATTTAAGTACTGAAAGGCTGCAATACTATCTCCCTGGAGCCTTCTATTCTCCAGAATTTACAACCCCAACTCTCAGCCTTTCTTCATATCAGAGGTGCTCCGGCTTTCTGATAATTTTTGTGACCTTTCTCTGCACCTGCTCCACCAGTCCTCCTTGGGCTGATGACTTCAGAGCTGGACGCGGCTGAAGAATATAATGTGTGTTTGTAAGTTTTAATGCAAGGGTGTCATAGCTTTTAATGGACAATTAGAATTATATGTTCATATTTAGTTTGGTTTTATTTTCTATTAAAGTAAAATAATAGAAAAAGTATGAAGATGAGACATCTACCCTTAGCCATTCTTATGATTTTGACTTTGACAGTTTTTGTAGTATTTAACTTCTGTCATTTCAAGGATAGTTCTTCCAAACAAAGTAGCCAGTTCTGCTCTAGAACAGTTCCAGTTCTGTCCATGTTTATTAAATAATTCTTTTTTTTATAAGGCTTCTTTACAGCATGGGTGCTTCACTGATGTATTTACTGATCTAACTACTTTCTTTAAACTAAGCCATCTGTTTTTTAAAATTCCCAAAGAATTATATTGGGTTTACTTTTAAATTATGCACTTACATTTCTGAGAATGCCTGCTAATCTTATCAGTCGTGTTAGCAATACAATGGCCCTTTTCCTTAGGCAACCAAAGTATAATATGTAATATTTATATGAACCAAATATCACATTTTTATGATACAAATATCACATGATTCAAATTATGTTAATGAGATGGTTTATTTTTACTTTGTATTCCAGAATATGCATTCTATTTTTTTTTAAATACAGCTTTCCTGTAAATTTTGCAAACATGGAGTAAACTACATAGAGCTAGGCCTATTTTTATTTTTATTTTTTTAGGTCTAAAAGTTTATAATTCCTGCAATTCTACCCACAGATGACAATATGGATTGTAAACATTTTAAAAACAGTTGGAAAATATTCCTAGGACCAAAGAGAATGTGATAAAAATGAAAATGTGATCAAAATAGGAAAGAGTTGAAAAGTTGATTCCTTGGTGTGATGCTGCTGAAGCTGAATTTCTCACTTGAAATACATCATAATGTTTGCACAAATGTGAGAAATAGCTTGCTGTCTAGTGGGTGCTATCATTAAGAAGTAAACTGTGTTAACAAAATTGTAAAAAGATGAGCTGTTGTGTTGCTGCTTAGTTGTTTACCTGTAGAAACAGGAACACTAAGTTTTAAAAATATTTCAGCTAAAACATACATAACAATACATTAATGTTTGTGTATTTGAGGGTGTACTTACAGCTTGAATCAATGTTGTATCTAAGTAGTGTTGAAAATAAGTTTACTTGAAAAAAGTATTACCTCCTGTTCTTAAGCACTAGAAAGTGAGACAGCACCAATAACTAACCAGTAGATTCTTCTGAAATACATAGCTCAGAGAAGGAAGTTTAGTTTCCAACAATGAGCATTTTAAAACACAACAACAAACTTATTAATGTGTTCTATGTTTTTTTTAAGAAAAATATTTTGCTGCTAATGTTAAAGCAAGGAAGTATACATCAGTAATTGCAGCTATAATCCACTTCTCTTTTTTGCTTTTCTTCCAAAATTCCTCAAAATTGAGTGTGTTGAAAATGGCTTGAACGGGACATGGTATTTTAAATACTTTTTGACTGACCATAACAATTATTTCTGCCAGGGGAAAAAATTAAATAGGAGATGAAAGTAGAATTTTTCAGTTGAAGAGGGCCAAGAAATATATTGTTTCCAGTAAAAGAATGATTTGGTGTGCATTAGTGAAAATTTGTTTGCTAAGTTCTCCTTGCTTGTAAAAATTCACTCACAACTTCTTCCCTCCTCTGCGTTTTGCATATAGATTTATGAAGTAGGTGTTTATAACATCAGCATTTTAAAGGCACTGGGCAAATCCTATGTTAGGAGCACCAATAATTTTCTGTCCTTTTTATCACTGTTTAGCACATAATTTTGCCTGCCCTTTCCCCTCTTCATAAGAGTCAAGTCCCTTTTTGTTACATTATCTCTTCCTCTCGATCAAACTTCGAATTGGTGGTTCTTGTTAAATCCCCACAGAAATGAGTGTTCTGTATACAAGACCCTAAGAGCAAAAGGCAAGAAATACAGGAATCATATCTGTGTTCTTCTTTCCTCTTATCTCAATAGTGCTTTCATTAGACTTGTCTATAGTTGCATACAAGACAGAATTAACTACCCCTAAACAACAACTCTTTAATTTTCCTCTGTGGAAGAGGAGTCTTCCACATCAGTGAGCCTGCTCAGTTAATTCCATGTAAAACGACAGGGAAAAGAATAAGAAAAAACTGTCAGATGCTTTCTTTTCAATGTTTTCAGAGGAAATCTAATGTGTAGCCTGGCAAATGGTCTACTAAAATATTATATCTTATACAGTCAACAGACTGAGCCAAATAGCTTTTTTTTTTTTTTTTTTCAGATGCTATCTTCTTTCATTGACATTGCCTTTTTTTTTTTTTTTTTTTTTGGTGGGAAAGATACTCCATAAAACCCAAAACTGAGAAATTATTTGCATGGTGGCATTTTCAGTGGGCAATAGAGGCAGACTGTCCTTTTGCTTTTCTATATTTAAAAGTGTACTTCGACCTATTTTGGGGACTTTGTGAAGTGCCTTTGAATAATAGCAGTTTGTCGAGATAATTTAGTGTGTCTAAAACTGTAGTGATGATGGTTTTTACAGATAGAGTATATACCAAGCAAAGCCAGAACACCTTTATTTTCTTTTAATCTAATGGTCTCTTCTATGTATTTTGTTTCAGAATTAAAGTGGCTCAGCAATCAGTAAGCAAGTTAACTGCAGAGAAGAAAGTTGAAACGAAGAAAATCAATCCTACAGCTAGCCTGGTATGATCTTTTTCTCAGTATGACATTCAGAAGGGTTTTTGTGACATTGTTCTTGGCATTCAACCTGACAGTTGGATTCTGCTGTTTTGAACAGTGACGTAGTATGCTTAGTTTGAACATAGCAGAGTGATTTTCTTCCTAAGGAGATATCTTAATGTTTGCACCATTTGCACTACTATGGTAGTCCAACAGCTAAGTTTAAAACTTATTTTAGTTCACAGAATCATTCAGGTTGGAAAAGACCCTTGGGATCATCAAGTCTGACCATTAACTCTACAAAATTCACCCCTAAACCATGTCCCTCAAAACCACATCCAAACTCCTTTTAAACACATCCAGGGATGGTGACTGAACCACCTCCCTGGTCAGCCTATTCCAGTTTTGGACTACTCTTTCTGTGAACATTTTTTGCTAATGCCCAGTCTAAACCTACCCTGTTGCAGCTTGAATCCATTCCCTCTCGTTCTGTCACTAAACACCTGTGAGAAGAGACCAGCACCAACCTCTCTACAATGTCCTTTCAGGTAGTTGTAGAGAGTGCTGAGGTCCCCCCTCAGTCTCCTCTTCCTCAAACTAAACAGTCCCAGCTCCTTCAGTCACTCTTCATTTGTTCTCCATGTCCTCCACCAGCTTTCTCCTCCATACTCGCTTCAGCACCTCAATATCTCTCTTGTATTGAGGTGCCCAGAACTGGACACAATACTCAAGGTATGGTTTCACCAGTGCTGAGTACAGGGGGACAATCACCTCCCTACTTCTGGTGCTCATACTATTTCCAATACAGACCAGGATGCCATTGGCTTGCTTGGCCATCTGAGCACACATATTCAGACTCTTGTCAATTAGAACCTCCAGACAGTTTTCCAGCCACACTTCCCAAAGCCTGTAGTTTTGCATGGGGTTGTTGTGGCCCAAGTGCAGGACCCAGCACTTCGCCTTGTTGAAGTTCATACAGTTAATATTGTCCCATCAATCCAACCTAGTGCTTTTTTTATGCACTGAGACTCACTGCATAGAACTGTCCAATGGCTGAGTGTCTGGGGTTTTTTTCTAAACCTTATGTAATCTTGTTTTCTTTGTTGAATAATGGTAAAAGGGATTATATCCCCATTTTGTTCCTTGCTTTTTCACAGTTTTTTTAATGACATAAAAAAGAGGACTGATAATTTACACTGTAGATAAAACTTTTCTGCCTGTGTGCAAGGCACATAGGCTAGATCAGCATTTTTCAAACAGTCGGAAGCAAAAGACTAAGGGAAGGAAATGTACATTAATGATATTGTATCCATTCCCAGCAGACCATATCAGTTGCAGGACAGGCGGCAGAGATATAAGCGACTACACTTGCTTGGGAAGAGGTCGTTAAACAACAGAATCTTTCTAATGCTAAATTAAAGCCTTTATGTCAGCAGAAACTATTCCAGACAGGACAAGGTATTAGAGTCACATGGATTTAAATATATCTGGTTTTGTCAAGCTGCACTGGTCTTTACAGCACTGCATATTTTTAAAGATAGACAGTATTGCTTGGGAAAGCAAGCTCAATTTTTCTACAGTACGTAATGAACTGTTTCTGAGCCTTCCCTAAGTGCTTCAGGTGTTGTGGTTTTTTAAATTAAAGTCTAATTTATTGTGACTTGTTTAGTTCTCAGTCTTCTAGACCAAATGATCACAGCAACTTGAGAGAAGATGGAAAATTATAGCTAATATGTATAATAAAACTTTATTTTTCTTGAACAGAAAGAAAGACTACGTCAGAAGGAAGCCAGTGTAACTGCCAACTAAATGCAGATGAAAATAAGAGTGAGACTTCATACCTTGCGTGATGCTTTACTATATATAACCCATGGCCCAGGGAGCACCTTTTGTTAGATACTGAATTCTGCTTTGCTGATCAATTCCAATACAATCCACCAAAGACTTTTCTTTCAGAGGACTATATACATTCAGTGGAGTAAATTCTATGATGAGAAGTCAACATTCTTTAACTCTTCCTTACATTGCTTAAATTGTGTCTGGTTGTTAATGATTATTTAAAGTACATAACACTTTAACATCGAAGAGCTAAAACAAGCATTTTGAATGATGAATTAAGCAATGACTAACAGCCTGTAAGTTATTTACAGAGCTTTGTGTAGATGAGAACAAATATGCCATTCAGCTCACAAAAGACTATTACATTATACTTTTTGTTACTTTGGCCATATCTGAGGTAAAAATGTTTGATTCTAAATATTTTTATAGCGTCTAAGTATTGGATGCATCTCTCTAAACCTGATTAAATGTAATCATAGATTTATGCTGTATTTTACTATATATATTTTTATATAAGATTCAGTTTATGCCATACATTGAAATGGAAACTATATTTTTCAGATGAAAAGGAATAGCTTCAAATTCTTTAGTTTTATGATTAATGGCATAACTGATTCATTATTTTTGTGGTTTTAACCTAACACTTCCTAAATTTTGAGCTTCAAAATATAAATTATTAAAATCTATCTCTTTATTTCAGAATATATAGAAAATGTCAATTCCATAAAATGGTGGGTTTATTAGTCATTATTCACTTAACTAAAATACAACAATATGTCTTCATTAAGCTGCATATTTGCCATTAAATTTATAGCTTTCAATTATATTTACAGTTTTATTTTAAACAGTGAATAACACTAAAATATGCAGCCTGCTCTTGTCCCGCTATATTTGTATGAAGAAAGTGTCCAGCATAGATATATCATTTAGTAAGTAAAACTTGAGGAAGAAAGAAAAGAGTCTCGCTGTCCTCCAGTAACATTTTAACCACTGTTACTTTAAGGTAAAACAGAAAAGTGATTTTTACATACAAGTAGTTAACAGCCTATAAATAGGAACAACAAACTGGAGAAAACATGTTTCTGCTTACTATCTATAAGAAAGAAATCTCTTCATGATAATGGTGTCTGAAGTTGGTTATGAAGAGAAATAAGGTGAAGTGAAAAAAACAAAAAGATAATAAGGAGAAGTTATTAGTCCTTTGCTTAGAAGGTGGAAAGAACATAAATGAGACAGACAAGGGTTATACATACAGCAAATTAGAGAAACTATAATGAAATATAAGGCACAGTGATCCTTACAAGTATACAGATATAAGGAAAACAGCGCCATTCATGAACTGAAAGATTTAATGTATTGCAGGTTTCTTAAATGAGTATCTCTCATTCTGACATAAATAAAATAAAAAGGGAATAGAAATTCCCTTGTGTGTTTTGGAGTTGCTAGCTGCTGCATATATATTCAAGATGTGTAAGCGTTAATTCTTATGAATGCAGTCAATAACAGACCAGCAAAAATGAGAGTTGTAGTTTGACTGTTCCCATTGCAGAGAAATAAATTACAAAGAATTAAATTTTCTGTTTTCCACCAAACAGGTAAAGTACCTTTTTTTTTCAAATATTTTTAGTGGTAACCAACAGAAGCAATAATGTTTATGAAAAACAAAGAATAACAGCAAGCAAAGCAGTTCTGTTGTATGTTTAAGCAAACAAGTGTTGAGTTTTGTTACGGTTTTCTATCAATCTTGAAGATAGTGAATACTGACATTTGACTTCATGGGGAAATTTTTGATGAAATATTTTGCCTGAAATATTAATCAACAGGAGTTGCACTGATTCTGAAGAAATTATAGGTCTTAAAAATTCTCATTAGAAATACGTTACAGAAAAAAGTTTTAAAATTACTGAAATATCCTGTTCCAAATTTTCTAAATGTGAACTTCCATTTTTCAGTTCAAATTGACTTTTCATTTTGAAATGTTGAAAAATGTATATTAAAAGGGTTTAAAATTATTCATGTAAACCATGGTCATATTTATAATTCTTTTTTCAAAATATCAATTTGCCAAAATGTTGAGAATTTTGGCTGTTTTACAGATGATTCAAAAACACATGTAGCACAGAGACATTGTTTCTTCCTCATCTTCAGTTGTATTGATTTTCCTCTCAAGAAAGAGATTCTGATTCCAGAATATAGTTAAACTATTTTAAGGGGAAAAAAAAAAAAAATCACCCAGACTATTTATTTGACTCACTCTCTTAAGACTTTTAAGACTCTTGGATGGATTAATCAGCTAAATATCACACACCCCTAGTGACACCTAGAACAGTCTTCAGACAGTTATTAAAGTAACAATGGTGACCTTAAATAAAATGTATTAGAGAAGAGATACTAACAGATACCAGATGCCTGTGTATACTGTTTATTTTTAAAGTATTTAGATACTACAGACATAGCAAGTGAGCATCAATCAGCATTCATCTTGGGATCACCAAGTATCACCAAAAGTTATGGTTAAAGTTTGCATTCATCTTAGAATCATAGAATGGTTTTGGTTGGAAAAAGACCTTCAAGATCATTGAGTCCAACCTTCAACCTAACACTGCCAGTCCCACCACTTAACCACGTCCCTAAGCACCTCATATATATGTCTTTCAAACACAACCAGTGATAGTGACTCCACCATGTCCCTGAGCAACCTGCTCCACTGCTTGACAACCCTTTCAGTGAAGTTTTTCCTATGTCCAAACTAACCCTCCCCTGGCACAACATGAGGCCATTTCTCCTTGTCCTATCACTTGTTACCTGAGAGAAAAGACAGACCCCAACTTCGCTACAGCCTCCTTTCAGGTAGTTGTGCTAAGTGATAAGGTCTCTGAGTTTAGTTTGGTGTCTAACTTCACCCTGAACATTCTAGCTTGGAGGAAATAAAATGAGAGAAGGAGAAAAAGAAAATTGAAAGGTGCAATGGAAGAGAAGTCTCTGGTACAGGTCTACATTTCTGTTAAGGGAGTAAAAGTAAAGAGCTGACTACATTAAGCCAAGCAGCAATAGCTAGATAGGTGACAAATTTCCAGGCTATTTAATTTAAAATGCCTCTATACTGCAGAGTCAATTCTCTGACCACAATATAGATGCAGCTTAAGTAGGTTTTTATTCTGTCTTTTGTTTCAACTCTTCCATTGCCAAGATGCAAGTCTGTAAATTAAAGGACTGTTAAAAGCCATATTACTCAGTAGGTGCTTATTACCCCAGAAAAGTATATGTTATGTATTTATAAATTGAAGAATTCAGTTTAGATTAATAAATAGCAATAATTTGTAAAGTGCTCTTTACCTTATTTACAACATTGCCACTTACTGATTTTAAAATGAGACACCTTCTAGTGTCTTTGAGATATTTTGACAATGTTAATTGTATATCAATTATCTTTTCATTAATCTATGAGAACTGTCCAAGTGTTTCGCCATGACTAACCCATATTTTATTGTGTGCTTTAATATAGCGTTGTAAATGTATAGATTGAGTACTGTACTTTTGTATTTATTTTTTTTTTCAGCAAGCCAGAAAGTGTATGGTCTTCAGTTTTTGTACATATAGAAAATTAAAGTAGAATGGATGGAATAGTCAGAAAGTAGAGGAAAAAAAATTGAACATCTCAAGCGGTTCTAGGAAGAATAAAGTTTACATAGCATGTCATAACCTTTCTGAATTGCTGAGGACATCTCCTCCAATCAGATATAAGTAACGAGAGTATCTCTGACCAGTCTATTTTTTTTTATGCATTAAGCATGAACAAAATACTTTGCTTTCCATGTGACATACAGGATTCATGTAGTCCTGACTTTTCAGAAAATTGTTAGCAATTTCTGTCTTAAAACTAAAGATCTTCCCTAGCTGATGAATATGGAACAGTGTGTAGTTATTTAATACTACAATTTATTCATTACTTCAGGTAAATAGCTTTAAAATTGCCTTAATTTTGTGTGGGTGTGGAAGTTCTGAAACATCCAAACAAGTTATAAATCTTCATCTCATTATAGCATTGATGTGTTTTTGAAAATCCATCTCATTCTGAGTTTAGGCACAATCTAAGTTTATAATTTCAGAAAATCATATCAACCTAATATTTGCTCATTTGTGGCCGCATCTCCATTGTGCTCAATACTGTTATGGGTCTTGCTTTTTTTTTTTTTTTCCTTCTTTTCCTTTCTTTGCTATGTCTGGTTTTCTTTTTCTAATGCCTTTAGAATTTAATAACTCCAATTAGTGAATATCAAAATTTGCAGTCTGGAGAGTTCTCTTTGAAATTCTTAGTTTGATTCTTATGTATTTGCATATAAATGTATAGAAAATGGAAAGTTAACAGGCAACAGTTATAGTCCGTAGGTTGCTTCAAAGAGAGAAAATACTAGGAATTAAATGGTTCCTTGAGCCAACAAAGAAAATATAACAAAAACAGTATACAAATTAAAACCAGATAAATTAAAATTAGCAATAAATTCCAAAATATTAGTAATGAGTCTATTTAACCATTGGAAGAAGAAGAGATACTCATATATTTTCAATTTTCTGATGATCTCCTATCAGGATGGGACATCTATCTGAAAGGTTTATATGTAGTCCAGTACAGCTTGTTGGACTCAGTTCAGATGTAACTAAATGGCATCCCATATTCATTGACTCAACAGTTCAAATAGTCTGAGATTCATGTACTAGATGGACTCTAACACACAGCATCCTTATAGGTTAATCTCAAACTCTCGTTTCCTAGACAGAAAAATGTTCAAATAAATAGGTCGAGACCTAATAAAATATTACTTCTCTGCTGTAATTAAATATACTTATCCAAGCTAGAAGAGTTCATTTTTCTGATTTTAAATAAAAAATATAACAAATAGTGTGGCATAGAACAACATAATACAGGAAGCCATTGTCAAATTGAAAACACTTGTATTTTAAATTATTAATTAATAAATGTATGTCTGGTGCATTTTGTGGTATTTACAAGGTAGCAAATTTATATGCTCTGGAATTCAACAGTCTTTTAAAGATTCCCAAGCTAGGTTTAAGAAAACTGGCATTTTGGATTGCACAGTATGAAGTCCCAAAATCACAGAAGCCTTAGATCTTTAGTATTCATCAAAAGTTTGAGCATATGTAAGGGAGTTTACCTTGGGTACAACCAACATGATGCAAAATTTAAATAAGTCTCTCCTTTTAGGGAATTATTCGATACGACCTATTAATATAATATAAATTCCTAAAGAAGGTGTTGGAGGAGCTAACAAGGAGAGGAGTGATGCTGGACCTTGTACTGACCAACTAAGAGGGACAGGTTGAGGGTGTGAAGGTAGGAGGCATCCATGGCTGTAGTGACCACAAGATGGAGGAGTTTAGAATTACAGGAAGTAGGCACAGGGCCACAAGCAGGATTGCTACCTTGGACTTCAGAAAGACCAACCTTGGTCTTCTCAGGGAACTGCTTGGAAAAGTCCCATGGGACAGGACTCCAGAGGGCAAGGGGGCCCAAGCAAGCTGGCTAATATTCAAACACCATTTCCTCTAGGCTCAAGATCAGTGTATCCCAAAGAGTAGGAAATCTAGTAAGAGAGTTAGGAGACCTGCATGGTTGAGCAGGGAGCTACTAGATAAGCAGAAGAAGGTAATTATAAAATGTGTAAGGAGGGGCAGGCCACTTGGGAAGATGACAGGTAGCTTGTCAAAGGATGCAGGGATGCAACAAGGAAAACTAAGGCCTCCCTTGAAATCAAGCTGTCGAGGGAGGTCAAGGACAACAAGAAAAGCTTCTACAAGTATGTTGGAGGCAAAAAGAAGCCTAAAGGTAATGTGGGCCCGCTACTGGATGAAGTGGATGCCCTGGTGACTGAGGACAGAGAGAAGGCTGAGTTACTGAATGCCACCTTTGCCTCAGTCTTTACTACTAAGACGAACTACCAGGAGTCCCAGGTCTCCAAGAACACAGAGGAATTCTGGAGGGAGGAAGTTTTTACCTCAGTTGAAGAGGATTGGGATAGAGATCACTTGAGCAAACTGGACATTCACAAGTCTATGGGCCATGCTGGGATACACCCATGAGTGATGAGGGAGATGGCAGAGGTTATTGTTCGGCCACTCTCCATTGAAAGGTCCGGGAGTACAGGAGAAGTGCCCGAGGACTGGAGAAAGGCCAATGTCATCACAATCTTTAAAAAGGACAAAAAGGAGGACCCAGGTAACTACAGGGCCGTCAGCCTCACCTCCATCCCTGGAAAGCTGATGGAACAGCTTGTCCTTGCTGCCATCTCTAAGCATCTGGAGGAAAGGAGGC
>JAOEGS010001186.1:13044-24101 GCA_025447755.1 Corythornis vintsioides | reverse complement strand
CCACCATGTCTCAGTGATTGCAATGAGATCATGGTCCTGAGATCGTACACAGATCTCTAGTTCATCCTGTTTGTTCCTCACGCTGTGTGCATTTGTGTGCTGGCATTTGAGTGAGTTTGCAATGCTCGAGAGCCTCCTGATTGGTACCAACCCTGAGGTAGCAGTGAGGATGGCACAACACCCCTCAACTGTCTCTAGCCCACTCTCCAAAGGACAGTCATTTCCCCTTCTCCCCTCATATCTAGTTTCAAGCTCTATCAATGAGCCCAGCCAAATTATATGACAGAATCCTCCTTCCCCTTTGAGAGAGATATACTCCGTCTGATGCCAGAATACCAGGTGTCCTATAAACCTCCCCATGGTCAAAAAAAACCCCAAAATTTCAGAAGTGGCACCAGTCTCTGAGCCATGTGTTAATGTCATGTATTTTCCAGCCTTTGTCTGTGTTTTTCCCCTCTATTTGAGGGATTGATGAAAAAGCTACCTGTGCTCCTGAACCTTCTACCAATTTCCCTAACATCCTGAAATCCTGTCTGATAGTAGTTAGACTACTCTCAGAAATCTCATCATCACCCACCTGAAAAACTACTAAAGGATAATAATCAGAGTGGTCAACAGATCAGGCAGCTTCTTTTTAATGTCCTTAATCTGAGCCGCAGGGAGGCAGCAGTCTTCTCTGTGTGCTGGGTCGGGTCTGCAAATTGAGCCCTCTGTTTCCTTCAATAGAGTCGTCCACTACGAGAACCCTACTTTTCTTCCTCATCGAGGAAGTCCTAAGTTGTGGGGCTGAGGGACAGGCTATGGGCAAGTTGCCAGATAGGTCTTCATTTGAGGGGACATCAAATTTTAGGGGTCTATACGCCTTGAGTGAGGGCAATCATGGATGGCGTGGAGGAAGAACCCGCCCACCCCCATGAGGTGGGACATGCCTCCAAGCCTCCCCCTCCACCACTCCCCCACCTTCCAACTGGTTATAAGAAGACTGACTGTCTTCCAGAAGGGCCTCATATCTGTTTTTCAGAGGCACCTGAGGAATAGAAGCAGGCAAGGGGGGTGCTCTCCTTCTACCATGCCCATGAACTTGCCTCCACTCACTCCCTTTACTTGGGGTTCTGTTATTTGTATGAGAAAGGCAAGGCACAGGGGCCTCTTGATCCTGGGATTTACCTGTCTGCTGAGTAGAGCTCAGAGAATGGCTCCAGCAGTCAATTTCAGTTTCACTCTCCCTGATACTCCTGAATCCTTTCACTTCAGCTTGAAGCCTCAAAACCTCACCCTCAAGCTGGGCTGCTCGGCTGAGCAGATAATCTACCTGCTCACACCACACACAGCCATGGGAGTTGTCCTCTGAGGTCAGCAACAGGCTGTGGCATTCTCTGCAGCCTGCCATCTGCACCCCCACATCCTTTCAAGCAACATGTGTCTGAATTCCCACATCGACTTTGAATGAAGACAGTATCATGGTCTTTTGTCGAGTAGATACCATACTGACAGTCTGGGTGCCCACGGTTTTTGTAGTCACAGCCTTTGACTGGGTTGCAACCATGGCTAGACCTTTGGAAGAAGCTGAATTCACAGGGTAAGGGTACACACCTGGACGACTCATGTTCCTCACAAAGGAACATGTGCATGAGTTAAGGGAAACATTTTAAAATTTTTATATCTATATTTTTTGTCTTTCACTTCTCTTATTAACCTCAAAAAAAAAAAAAAAAAAGCAACATGAGAATGTTTGAAAGTGCTCTTTGCCAGTCCAACTTGCAGTGTCTATATCATTATTTTGGGGCTGATGATTTTTTTATGATTCAGACTGAATTGGTCTGTGCTCATTTTTTTACACTGAGTATCTTTGATTTCCATTGTAGTATTGAAGACTGGTAGTTCTAGTTTTATATGTGATTGTATATGTTATTTTATATGTGATGAGCAGTCATAACAACCCTACCTTGTGAGAGATACAATGGTATGATGCAATTGTTCTAAAGAGGTTGTGCATTCATGATGGGGGATAATAGGTTTTTAATTATAATAAACAAAATGCTTTGCAATGTTTTAAGGGCATGCAGTCCCAAAACATTGCTACCCTTAGGGTCTGAAGTTCAGTGATTTGAAAGATTTGTCAAGATCTCGGAGTTTTAAAGGAAAGCACAACATGAGATATAGTCTATCTACAGAAATAAGATCCCAGAGGATATAAGAAGAGGTAGAGAGGAAAGGGGGCAGTGGAGGAGAGAAGGTGTTTCAAAATGTGAATTTCACCCTCTCTTTTTTTCCTGATTTTAAGTCAGCATTGGAAACTCTCATATAATGATCTTCCCTGTCACACATATTCCAAATGAATCCAAATTGGATGACACATTCCAAAACTCCTTACAATGCAGATCTAAGATTAGTTTCTGAGGCTGCTTCATGCACACAGTTGTGAAGTTGTCATCTTTATTGCTTACATACAATAGCATATTTTTTTTTAATATTCACAGTATCATATGAATACATCTTCCTTCTACTCACTGCTCTCTGTTCAGTGATACTGTCACAGAAAACAAGTTATGACAGCATATGCCATGTCCTGACAGTAAAAAGAACACCTTCAGATTCTAAAAAATGTTTCTCATCTCTTCTGGTCTTAAGCTTCTTCTAAAATATCAAATCAAATCTATGTACAAGCATGTTGCAAAACTATTTTGTTCATAAAAATCATGAAGGGACCACCAGAGTTTACAGAACCTGAGAAGAGTTAAGATTCTTAAAAAAAATAACAACTTGCATATGAATCTAAAGATCGTATTAAAAACTAGGCAGAAAATCTAGATGTATTTCAAAAGCAATATTCATTATAAACTTTCATCACACTGTGATGCTAGCATGTCCGTTCCTTTAAGCAGCATTGAACAGCTGAGAATCGTTCCTTTAAGAAGTATTGAACAGCTGAGAATCATTCAGCTTACTTTAGCAGAAATTTTTTGAGAGAAAATGAATAAAGGCAATATTAATTTTTAAGTAATGCGAGCATAAGAAATCTGATTCCAAATTGCCCTTTTTGCTCCTGGGATTGTGTTGAGCTAATTCCCAAGGCATCCTTCTGAAAATGTATCCTTTGAATATGGGGAAAAAAAAAAAAAAAAAAAAGACAAAAACCACCCTCTTGGACCCTACTGTTTTCTTTCCCTGTGTGAATCTTCTGGTTTGATTTAGGAATGTGCTGCTTGGTTCCCATGTGCATTGTTGTTGTAGTATTTACTTTGGAAGGAAAAGTGAGTATATGGTTCACGCCTTAACCTTGTCAAGCTTCCCCCTTACCAATTTGAACTGACACCATATGAATTCTGAAAGGAAAGGCCACAGCCAAAATTAATCATAAACATTAACCATAAAATATTACTCTTGACCCTACCAAGGGGCAGACCTCTAGGAATAACATCCTGCTCCTTAAGAAAATAACATCCCTCTCCAACTGAGAGGAGCAGACAGTCTCGTCTATGCATGACAGACATGATGACCTGTGCCTCAGGGAGTAACATCCGATTTCAACTCAGAGGGTAATAAGCACTCCAGGCCTTACATTATGGAAGTCCTTCCCCAAACAGAGCCCTACACATAAGATTTGTCAGCTTGCACCATCTACATAAAACAAGTCCTGTCCAAGGTTGTGCTGTAAGGATATGGGTTTATACAAAACAAAACAGACTAAGGCTAAGTTAGAAAATGTAGAGCTGCCACCCCAGCTTCCAGGCTGTTTTGACCCAAATGAAAACTTCACATCATTGTACTAATAATGAGCCCTGAGGAAAGTGTACAGTCTGTAGCTCCTTTACAACATTTCACTAGAACAAACTCTCTGCTTAGTTTATTCTCAGAGGTGCAATCCACAGACTGGATAACTTATTTCTAAAGCTATTAGGGAGTATGTTGTTCAGAAGCAAGTTGAATTAATTAAGCTTCTGAAATCTGAAAAATAATTTAAAAAAAACAAACAAACAAACCCCACAACATACTGCCCAATACTAATTTGGGGGGGAGGGAGGAAGTAACAGTAGATCAAAACCCAACTTACTTTATTGCAGGTCACTGAAATGAGACTTAGATGCCTAAAACACGCACAACCTGCAACACTGAATGAAGCATTTCCTAATTATCTCAAAAAATCCAGATGTGGAGCGATAAACCAGACAGCTTCCCAAGACGTGTTGGTTGTACTGGCACTGAGAGAAATTTCAGCAGTATGCTGTTGAACTTGTGTCAAGGATGCCCTGCAGATATCGTTCTGACATTGCACTCCTCCCTGAACTCATTCTTTTGCCAGCAAGGACAAGATGGAAATAGCACCAAACCCCATTTTCAGGTCCCCTCATCATAACCTCACCAATTGACTTCTTTTTTCCAAAGTGGAAGCCCCATATGGAAGCTGAGCTGCTGTTGGGACAGGCAGGTTAAGTAAGATGAGAACCAGAAAGAGAATAAGACACCATTCCTAAACGCTGGTGTACTCAACAATGGTAAGATGCAATTGTTACAGAAGATTAGAGGAAAATTTCCCTAATAAACTTTGGTTTCCCCTAGGCTGGGATAGAAAACAGGGTTTGTTTCACGTATTGAATTATGCTTATTAATAATAAGCTTCAAGATTTTGTAATTAAATTATTTCTGGTAACTGTGTTTGTGAGGTTAAAACTTGGCTGGGATTTCTCTGCTACACTGAAGTGCAGCTATGCCCCCAGTAAGTGCATGTGACAGATTTGATAGAGGTGGCAGTGGTTACTGCAGTGTCATCTGCTGGATAAATGCCTTGAGGTGAGTGAATATTTTCACAGGAGTTGATCTGCTCTTTCTTTGTACTTGCATAGTCTATTCTTATCTAACAAATATAAACTGTACTCTACCCAGATGGCTTGTTTCTGACAATACAATACAAACTGAGTACACTTCTCCTTTCACACTAATGCCAGTACATCTCTCCTGTTATTAATAAACTATTTATACACATCCTGACAGCAGACTAGACCTCATCTTTGAGTTCAGTAACTGACACTCATATTTCTTCCCTCTTGCCCTCTGTTTCTTTCCACCATCCATCACTCTGACTCTTACTTCCTATCCTCTTCTGTGAAATAGACACTACCTTCTTTTTTCACCAACAATAAAACAGATCAAGGTGGTTCCATGTGTTGGTAAAGATAAACTTCGAGGCTAAAATCTTTCCTTGTGTGTCTTCCATTAAATTTCATTGGGTAATATTTGTACACCTTTCAACTATGATGCACAAAAGCTTGTGTTGCAGAATATTTTTAGAGTCTCAACATCATGTCTTTTTAGGAACCCAGTGGTTCTGCATGCCTCTTAATTAAAATTAAATACCATTTAAACTTCCCTAAGGTTTGTAACTTAGTTGATCCATCTTTCCAAATAGCATTTTCTCTAAAAGTCAAGTGGTATGTTATGTCAAGGAGAGAATAGAAAAAAACATGCATTGGAATTATGCAAACAGTATTTCAATGTAATTGTGATAAATAAAGATAGTAGACTATGATAAAGATATTCTAGCTCTGGAGATGTACCAAATATAAGGAAGAAAAGACATAAAGGTGTGTTTCAACCTAAGGAAATTTTCACTGGAAGAGTTTTTTTGCTTTACCCAGTTTCTCTTTTGGGGTAACAGGTACTTGTCATGTTTATGGGATAGGAAGAGAAAAATTTTAATTACCATGTAGATATGTATAATGTATTGTTCTCGGTAATGAACTAAAATATATGGTTCTGAAGGAAGGAATTTTCCTTTGGGTTTACAAAGGATTTTGTTGCAAGAGCTAAATTTGGTGGTAGCAGAGTAAGGAAACTGCTGACTTCTGATAGCCCATCGACATTGACAGTTAAAAAAGACCTGCTAAGGTAGGATGTTCTCTCAGGTAGCTGAGTGATGGCAGTTTCATCAGCAGACAAAGTTCAGAATTTCCTTCAGAGGAAAACTGATGCTTCCTTTTTGAACTTTCAGACTAACAGACTGAGCGAAAACAATTGTTTAGAAACAACATGGATGGATCTAAGGGACAGATGGCATTGAACTATGGCAGAGAATTATGGTAAGACATTTGGGCTGCATACCAGGATTTTTTTCTATTTGTTTATTTTTAATTATTTCTCTTGCTCTATCGTTTATTCTCACTCTCACTTGCTTTTCATTATTTCTCAGTAATAGTGAATATATGAGATATTCTACTAGAAACCTAAGGCCACTTAATAAGCAGCCATAAGCTGAGTTCAACTCACATTCACAGAGCAACATCTTCCTTGAATGTGAAGATCCAAACTGAACGCAAGTTGGATGCTTCTTGAATGTTATGGTTTCTCAGAGGCTCTCACTGGTGTCCATTCAGTGGCAGCTCTCCTTTCAAAGCATATTCTGTATAAAAAGAATCCTAAAAGCAACTTAATGGTGAAGCTAAAGATCTACATATATTACACTCCCAATGCAAACAAATGGATTAACTTAACTTTCAATTCCTGCTGGTTAATGTTGGTTTAATATATTGCCTTGACTTTTAATAAGGTTATTGAAACATAAAAGCATATAAGGAGCTGTGCCACAGATGCGACAGTAAGAGCTTCATATGCAAAATAAAAAGAGACATTATAATAAAAAGAAAATTGAATGTTGCTTGTATAAAATCTGGCTTTGTTTTGATGCATGAAACAGCAAACACTGTTCCACACTGAGGTTTTCAAGAATGTCTTAAGTATACAATGCTTCTGATGCCACCCCAGTTGCCTATATATAGATCTGTCTTGTGTAAAGAATTTAAAAAGCATTAGAATGGAGAAATCAAAGAGACAATAAATTTTAAACCAATCTTATTGTCTGCAGCCTAAAGTGTTATTAAGATCAAAGTGGAGCAAACATCTGGCATTTGCCTTTCTGCAAAAATTAGATCAAATTACCTACCAAAGGATTTAGATCTATTCAGTGAGTTCTTTCCATTGTACACATAGCATTCTTTTCTCCTTTTTATTTGTTAGACCTAACTTAAGACTCAAATTCTATCCTCTTCATTCATTTGGAGTTGAAACAAATTAAAAACAAAAACGGAAATATAGGTTCTTCATGAACATCTGTTTCCTAGAGAATATTCAAGGTCCTTCAGATCCTAAGGAGAGAGGTTCAGCTAGGCTTCATCTTTGCCATTAAGTGTAATTGTCTAGAAATAAACTTTACTGAGTACACACAACACTGTCCCTCTCCTTGAAAAATAAATTATTCATGTCTACTACTGTAATTATTGTCATTACTGACTTTGCTCAATACTAATCATTCATAAAGTATGTTGTTAAAAAAGCTTGGCACACTATTCCATACTTTTATGGATAAACTTACCAAATGTGCATTTTCCAGACTTCTAAATATACCTAATGCATTCCTAGGCTTTTCATACCATTGTTTAGAGAAATAAATCATTGTATGTTACACCTCTATAGCAAAATTTTTAAATTTTCTTAACAGAATACACTAATCCAAAACTAAGATTATGTCTCCTTAAATTCAAAAAAGACTGTGCCTTTATACTGCAACAAACTGAATACAAAAGGTAGAAATTCAGTAAAGATTAATTTAAAGGAAGAACAATATTAAGGTCTGCAAATTCATCTTTAAATAAATCAAAAAATCTTAACAGTGCTCTGTAGTGATGCCATGCAATAGTTATTAAAATATGACTAGTGAATTTGAGTGTTGCTGTCCCAAATGAGCTGTAATTGACACATCAATTCTTTCCAATTGCTTTCTTGCTGGAATCCATATTGATATTACTAGACAGAAGAATAAAATATAGCTCTCAATTATTCTAGCAGTATTAGTTTAACCTTTGTTCTCTTGTCTCTTGTAATATGAATTGAAATATGTCTGTTTCCATAAGGGATTCTTTAAAAAAATAAATACAAACATTGCACTTTCTAATTTTATTTGCATAACTTTATTTGGGAGTCAGTGCAACTTCTCCATTTGATTCATCCCCAAGCTGTGTGATTTACATCTGTATCACAGCAAGGAGGAGTTATTGCTTTTCACAGACTAGAAGTTTGGGGTTTTTAATGTAATCTTAAATGTTCTTTATTTCTTTTATAATATCTCATATCTAGTTCATTGATCATTCAAAAAAGGCAGATTATTAATTTTATTTTCAATATTTTTAGAAAATAATAGGAAAGGGAACAAGTGACAGTTAAAATTTCTGTACTCCTACAACTATACCATTAAAGCTAGAAGAGCAATTCAGGCAGCCAGAAGTCACACATTGTCAAAGGGCACCTTAAAGTCATGAGCTGCATTCCTAGGCAGGCAGAGCAGACAGGCCTCAGATGTTTTTATGAAGCTGAATTACAAGGTAGTATCAAAAATCTGCACTGGGACTTGTTGTATCTGTGTGTTACTCTGTGTTTCTGGTTTCAGTCTCAGCTGACTTAAAAAAATAAAGCAAGGTGTCTGAATCTTATTATGTATACCTTTTTTGATACCTTAAGGCCAAGATCTGATGGTTATTAAAAGTATGTACTAGTGATATTCTGGTGTTCTGAGCAAATCCAAATACACATTAATTGTTTCATTCCCTGAAATTTTAACTGATACAGCTCTCCCCTTTAGAAGTCTTTCATTAGTGCAACCATCCAAATAAGCAGGATGATTCAGAAAGAATTTCTGCTGATATTGACTGCTGTATTTCAGTAATAAATGAAGTGGTTTCTAAGTAATTCTAAGTAAGTTTCTAACTTCTTTTCAAGTTATTTGAAGCAAGTAAGATATATGGGTTTTTTTTTTTTAAGCAAAGGAAAAGCATGTAAGGGGATCACTGGGTTAAGCAAACCAGCATTCTTGTCTCAGTCTTCTAGCAGTTAATTGGTGCTTCTCCTTAAGGAAACCTTTCAGAACTTTCTCTAGGTTTACTCCTGTATACCGGATAATACAAAGAACCATCAGTCCACATGGATACAGTTCTCCAGTGCTGCTTTTTCTTTTGGTAGTTTTTTTGTGGGTTTTGTTGTTGTGGTTATGGTTTGTTTTTTAGTTGCTTTCCTTTTCTGTTTTATGGGGGGCAGGTTTCTGGGTTTTTTTGCTTGTTTGTTTTTCCTCTGGAGAAGGTAAATTACAAAGTTAAATTACTGCATCATTTTTGCAAATGCAATGTTATTCTTCCCAGCTAGGCACCTTCACTAACAGACAGCTGGAGCAGAGCCACAATGCTGTCTGTTGCACTGACTCGTCCAGGGCACACCACACCTACTGTACACATGTGTTACTCAGACATCTTGCACATGCTCAGCAAATCTGACATGCTCTTCATGCCTTAGTCCTGTCATGTGTGCCTAAATCAACTGCACAGCACATGGATGACAAAGCACACGCAGAAATCCCAAACAGAAAACTAGCTTACCTCTCTGGGGAGATTATTTTTAGCTGTGTCCCTGAAAGTTGATTAAGGTGTGTTAATTGTCTTCTAAAAATAATTCTGCTAATGTTATTAGCCTTTCAGTAAGTTTTAGAAGTAAAAAAATGCTAAAAGGAAGCAAAAACCTTTAAAAGACACCAAACAACAAGGATTAGTAGTACATTAGTGCATGAAGGAAGAACACACTGGATCTTACCTGCACCCAACTCTTAAGAGCTGGATAAAGGGCATCTGGCCCTTTTCTCTGGTTATCTGTGTGTTCCACAAGAAAACATTACATGCTACTCCATCTTATGATTGTATCTGACTATGTAATTAATTCTTTTGAATTAAAAGATGCATGTCTGAAAATTACTAGGCTTGTATCACGGCTCTGACGATCATGTGAAAATCTCCATCCAGTTCAGCAAAGTGATGGTCTCTTTCACAACAGCAGACATTACCACCACTACTGCAGACAGCAGGATTGCACAGGAGTCCGCAATGATTGACTGAGTCCCTTACACATACAACAAAGCGACAGGTTGGAAAGGTAGCATGTATACTGCCTATCTCCCACTGGTGGGGTGGAAAGTTCAAAGAAACCTGTTTTCTGTGGTTGCAGGCCTTCCTCAACCCTGGCCTTGCTAAAGTGCTTCCAGCAGGGACAAATCATCCTGTGCTCTTTTATAATTATTTTTCATCTCCTTGGTCCCTATTTACAGCTTGTAAGGAGCTCGGTCTTTACTTCTAAGGTCAGCTACTAGGAGTCCCAGGTCTCCAAGACCACAGATGAAGTCTGGAGGGAGGAAGTTCTTTCATCAGTTGAAGAGGCTTGGGTTAGCGACCATTTAAGCAAATTGAACATCCACAAGTCTATGGGCCCTGATGGGAAACACCCATGAGTAATGAGGGAGATGGCAGAGGCTATTGCTAGGCCACTCTCCATAATTTTTGAAAGGTCCTGGAGAACAGGAGAAGTGCCCGAGGACTGGAGAAAGGCCAATGTTGTGCCCATCTTTAAAAAAGGCAAAAAGGAGGACCCAGGTAACTACAGGCCCATCAGCCTCACCTCCATCCCTGGAAAGGTAATGGAACAACTTGTCCTTGCTGCCATCTCTAAGCATCTGGAGGAAAGGAGGTTTGTCACAAGTAGTCAACATGATTCGGTAAGGGGAAGTCATGCTTGATTAATCTGATAGCCTTTTATGATGATATAAATAGATGGATAGATGAGGGAAGGGCAGTGGATGTGATATTCCTTGACTTGAGCAAGGCTTTTGATACTGTCTCCCATGGGATCCTCACAGCCATCCTTAAGAAGTTTGGATTGAGTCATGGTGCAGTAAGGTGGATGGGGAAGTGACTAAAGGACAGAGCTCAGAAAGTTTTGGTCAGTGGAACAGAGTCTGGCTGGAGGCCTGTGTCTAGTGGAGTCCCCCAAGGGTCAGTGCTGGGTCCAATATTATTCAATATATTCATCAATGAACTGGATATGGGGGTAGAGAGCACCATCAGCAAGTTTGCTGATGATACCAAACTGGGAGGAGTGGCTGACACAGCAGCAGGTGGTGCTGCCATCCAGAGACACCTGGACAGACTGGAGAGCTGGGCAGGGAGAAATGTAATGAAATTTATCAAGAGCAG
>JAOEGS010001186.1:0-11984 GCA_025447755.1 Corythornis vintsioides | reverse complement strand
TAAAACAAATCCAAAAAAAGCTGGAAACTTAAGGAAAAAAAAAATAATTAAAAAAAAAAAGAAATAAATTTAAAAAAAAAAAAAACACAAAAAACAATAGGCATGGGCTGGAGAAGATATTTTATTTATTTGTTACTAGTAGTTAAAATGACGTACAAAATGCTGGGAAGAAAAAAACTCCAATTCTATTGAGTTACAAAATAATTAAAACTTCATTTTAAACCAAGTTTTGCTTTGTGAAACTGAGCATGAAAATACTGCAGCCTTAGGTTATATAGTCCATTGTTTTTAGAATAAAGCAGACCTTTAAATACATATTGTGGTTGATATTAAATATCTCTTATAATTGTAAGTTAGCAGAACTTTCTTACTCTCAGGCAATAACTAGCAATTCATAAAAGTTCTTTGTATAAAATTTATATATTGACGGGAGGGGTGGGGGGGGTGGTGCAGGGATCTGCCTCAAGGGGAATTCCATCATGATCAATGCACAGGCTGTTTTGAAACATAAAGGTTTGTAAAACCTTTATCAATTTTCATTCAGAATGTTAACCTAATCTTCAATGAAGTAGTCTGGAAAATCTGAGGCTTTGCTTAGTAGCTAAGGGTTTGGGGGCATAACAGTCACTGTAAAAGACAATGGGAATTTTGCTGTCAACTTCACACAAAGAAAAAAAAAATCATTTTTAAGGTGTTCCCATTTCTTGAACCTTAGCTAGTACAAAACTTTCAGCAATGACTGAGAGTGGCCCTTTGCCTTGCAAACCAACTCAAAAACTAATTTAAAGGAAAACAATCCTTACCTATTATCAGTGAAAGAGGATCTGTATTAATAATATTAAATATCCATATCTTTCTTTTTAACTACACATTCCACACAGTGGAAATCTACCTCCTGCAATTCCAGATTTTAAAACTGGATTTTAAAATCCATGAAGAAATGTGTCAAACCTGCTGAGTGAGAGTGCACCAGTTGAAATACATTTTAATAGTATCGATCAACGAGTTACAATTTCTTAATCTTACAATTGCAGACATCACTGAAGTGGTTTTTATAGTAAATATATATTGATTGCCAAGCTGCAAGATATCACCAATAATTGTGTGGTGGATTGTGTAACAGCAGGGGTATCTAATATAGCAAAGGCACACAGGATGCATCTGTAATGTGCCACTGGCTGCATATTTTTCCCTTTGAACATGTTGGTAAGAGCAAAATTGTCTTCCTCGGTATTCAGTGGATGAAAATGCTGTCAAGACAATCACCCTATGGCTAAGAGAGGCATGTGCTGTGAGACAACAGTTACACCGATAGAGGATACTACAGAGTATTGATGCCAAATGGGGAAATTGAGTCCTGAGCTAAGACCCATCAAACAATTAATGTGGACCTAACTCCCATATCATTCATATCAGTGATGCCAGCATTGCTTTCAGGCCCAGAAATAACTCTGGCATAAGAACACACCTTTCTTTTGATACTCCATCAGCTGTTGATGCCCTTCAGGAAGAGGCACAGGCAGGAAGGTGTGCAGCACCCTTTGAAGTCTTCAGCACTCTGATAGAAAGTGCTCTTTCAAGGCCAGGACCCAGGACAGCATGAACAGTCTGCACACCATGAGATGCAGCAATCAAGACAATCCCCAGGCTTCCCATAAAAGCACTCAGGAAAGCAAGAGGAAGAGATGCCTCTCAAGTAACCTTGACACAGGTTCAAAGGCCCAGGGTCCACCTACCTACACTGACTTCTTTTACAGGACCTCCTATGCTTTTGCCAAAGCCTACAGCCCTGATCAAGTTTAAGTGCCTAATCTGAAGGAAAGAACAGGCAGGACAAGCTCACAGGTGAAGTTCAATGAGCTTTTGGAAGCTGTGTCCCTTTTTATATTCCCCACCCCCCAGGATGAGAGGGGCAGTTAATCTTAATTTTCAGGAAATTCTCTTTACTTAGTCCAAATCCAGTTTAAATGCAAGTCTGTGGTAGAAGATATAAAAAGAGGATTATTGCTGGCAAAGTTCTGCATCTCTTTTTCAACAAACTGCATGCCTGTGGTGAAGCTAAAATAACAATAACAATGCAATGTTTACTAGTCATGAATGTCGTGTCTTTTGTCTCTTGTGTGGTTATTGCATTTTCAGTCACATGATGCTTGTTTTAATTTTTGCTTTGCTCTTTATGTACTATATTACTACCATTCTGTACTTGATCTTGGTTAGAGAGATTTTTGTGCTGTGGTTATGTATGTTTTTTATGTACATGTGTGAAAAAAGAGGAGAGAGTTCATATACACACAATGGAGTATGCATGCTCACTGTATGTATGTATAGATACCAAGAAGTAAAAGATACTGCATATACATATATATGTAGATATGAAGAGTAACTGATCTCAGAAATACGAGACATCAAATGGATCTAGAGCACAAAAATGGAGTTTTACTCATTTAGAGAGCCATTAGAATTCAGAAGCATATTTTTAGCCTTGTATATAATTTCTCTAATTTATGCAACATATGACTAGGTATATCAATTAAAGCAAAATGTAAACAGAAAACAGTATCTCTCTGTGTCTTCTTATTTATGGGTTGAGGGTTTTTTTTATGTATTTATTTTTTACTCCCTTTTGTACTCTCCCCACCTACTTACTTTGGCCTTTTGCTTTCTAATTTGCTGTAGCTCTCTTTGCCAATCACCTATAGTGACATTACAACACACCCATGTCCCCCCATTGTTCTCCACAAGTGGCTTTTGGATTACAGGGGAGGTTTTTTAAGAAACATGTTACACACTCGACACAGCTGCTATTTTCAGTGATGGTTTTGCTACACTTTAAACTGCTTTTTGCCTACTTGGTATTTAAGAACAGATTAATGATTTCCAATATATTGTCCTCTCAGTTCGATGTTTCTCTTAATGCAGTAAAAGCAAATAGCATTACAGGTGAACATTAGTATAAGCCACAGCTCCACTTTCCCAGCAAGCGGCAAAATGTGAATATGCACTAGGAAACCTAATTCATGACTGCAGGTAAAGAGATTTTTTTTTTTTTAATCTTTCATACTCCTATTTTTTTTTTTTTGTCATAGTGAACATTCATAGATTTGCTTGTACACATCCATTTTCTCCCTTACTCACAAACACACACATGCATGCCCTTCCCTTAAATCAATTTTGTTTCTTTCTTTTTTGGGATTTTTTTTTTATTTGTATTTGGTTCCTTTCAGTTTTGTCCAGTCTTGAAGGTATGCTAGTTCATGCCACTCACTCTCATACTGGCAATGATTGCCTAAAGTCATTTCAATCACTACATTTGTCTCAGTTTAGTCCAAGTCAATGGATATACACCGGCATTCCTTAACTCGGGTGATTCTTTTCTTCTTTCTTGGGGGCTGGAGCTCAGGGCAATTAAGTGTAACAGTCATGGTGGTGAATTTTTTGGGTTTGCAGAAGGAACAAGACTGGAAGGAGCCTTCTTCTTTACGGACATGCCTGGGGATGTAGAATGAATTGCACTGGCCGTAGCAGAACCTGTTGATAATTGTACGACTGTTGCAGCCTTCTTCATGGATAGTTTGTTTGAGGGGTTGAGTTTTACACCAATCCCGCTTTAGGTATTTGCGCTCAGTGATGTGCAATGCCTCCTGACTCGACTCCAACACCTCTTCTGCAGGCATTGAGGTGCCTTTTCCTCGTTCTCGATGCCTAGAGCCTGACTGCTGTTGTGTCTGCATTTGCTCTGATTCATTGGGCTGATCTTTGTCAGGAGGAGGAATAGCACCTTGTGATCCACGATTCCTCTTTCTCCCCTCTGCTGTCGGTAGCAGAAATCCCATCAGAAGGAGAACAGCACCAATGGCATACAGTGGGCGAATCATCCTATGTGGAGGAAGTTGAAGGAATAAAGCACAGTTGTGGATTTCAGATATCATCAACAGAAGGCAGGTATGCAGTAAATTTTCAGTTCCATAAAATAAATGTGTATGTGTGCACACACTTATAAAAGATAAGCATTTAGGCTTTACCAGCTAAAAAGTTGTTTCCAAATTACCGAGTGATAAAAGCTTTTCTATACAGAGATTGAAAGTCAGAGGCTAAATTCAGCAGAATTTCATTTTGTGTAGCATGCATCTTTCTCCAGCTCTTTTCTCCATTTGTATTACCCTAGTTAAAAGTTCTCATTCCCTTCTTGTAGCTCACTGATATTAGGAAGGTTGCTCCTGATTTAGGCTCACAGAACAAATTTTATGCTACACAAGGATTTACGTAACATAACTTTCTACAACATCATAAAACTAAGCTCTTTGATTCTTGAGTTCTAGTCTAGCTTTGTGCCCCTTAGACTCTGAAGCTTTAAACAGCTTCCTGCGTAATATATATACAGAATGTAATGTGCATGCTATATCCACATGTTTTCTGAATTCAAGCATCCCAAGCTCTGTCACACTGCACCTCCGAAGTGGTCCAGTGTATGATGCTTAAGGCAAGAGATGTGCAACAAGTCAGGCAAGAATATAAAAGTATAGGTTAAAAGAGATGTATCTGTTCACTTCGAATTACACTCTGAATCCTCAACAGAATTTATACAGATGCAGTCGCAGTATTAGAATTTTTGCAATCTCTGAATTTTATTCATTATATACAGCATAATACTGAAAGAACATATGAGGACAGCAGTTTCATATATGATATTAAGTATCATGTAGTTTGTGAACATGTAAAACAAACAAACAAAAAACAAACAAAACAAGCAACAAAAAAACAACAAAAAACAAACAAACAAACAAACAAAACTTCAAGAAGTGCAGTAAATGGAGACCGTCAGATTCTTCAAAACTGCTTCGCTGCTCCAAATTTGGATGGAACAGCCTTTCTTGCCTCCCTTATTCCACCATTTCTTCTGCCTCGGAAAGCTCTGAGTTCACTTGGCTGCTCAGTCAAGACACCAGACAGCCAGAAACTCATCAGATGTCAGTTCTCCCCCTTACAGAAATACCATGGTCTCCATATTGTTCTGGAAAGTCAAGGATGTGGCAGCAAAACAGACACATCAGGGAATGAGGCTCTCAGGGGACCCTCCTTATGGGAACTTGGAAGAAGCCACCAGAAATCAGCAACTGCTTGCAAAAAAATACCCCAAAAACTAACATAGAACCAGAGCACTAAGGAGAGGCATATGTATTAAAAAGGAAAAGAACTGGGGGAAAAAAAGCGGAGGAAGTTGGTATCTTCTCCCTGCTTAGAGTCCAGCAGTTGTATCCCTTATTTGACTTATTTCATCAATAAGGCACAAATTAGTGTTTCAACTGAAGAGTCCTGCTTGTGTTACTGCTCAAGAAACATGTGAAACCAAGGACACTGTCCTGGACCACTTTATCTACTCAGCCTGAGACCACACAACTAGACAGGAAAGCAGCCAAATGCCAAAGTCGTAAGGGCCACCTAGACACTCGACAGAGGCTCTGGGTTAGTACCATTTGCTATAAAAGATAACTATTAATTTCTCAGTTACCAGGTCTTTCCAGTCACACAGAGGAAATAAGTGTTATATTGTGATGTTCAAAATGTGTTTCTCACTAAACACCCTGTGAGAGAAATTACTGGAGTCAAAAAGTGTCATAACAGGAGTTTCATTGTATTCAGGGATTTGCTTGTGGATCTAATATTTTAAATGTTTCTCTACAGATTATTAGAGCAACTAGAGTTTATAATATGTATGATAAAGATATGCATTCATTGTATTAATTTATGTACCAGTATATCTTATGTTTGGCAGAAGCTTCTGGCTTCAAGCAAGGGTTTAAGAATGATACTATTGATGACTCAAACAGACAACTTGGAAGAGCTGCTTTTAATATCTAAACAAAATATGGTGAAGAGCATGCAATTTTCATAACCTGAAGGCTCTGACATAGAACAAAGAAATAGTTGGGAATTTTAACCGAAGACTAATGCAGCATAATTTCAAGAAGTGGTTTTCCCCCATTTCTATTACAACCTGAATATTATTTAAGCATGTTTCTTTTAAAGCTTAATTTTGTGTTTTAAATATATTTCTTTTTTAAGTTACCAGCCACTGTTTATTTCCTTGAGAGACCAGAATGACTATTCTATGACCAAAACTATTCCTATTTCTCCAGTGACTATATAACAATGCTGTATTTAAAGAGTATTTTAATATGCACTTTGCTTACTCAACATAGTGCCAAAGCCTAAAATGAAAGAAAAAAAAAAAAAAAAAAAGGTTATTGCAGGAAAATGAAAAGAAATTGCTAGTTTAGAAGCAGTGCCCAAAAACTTCTGATGTTTGTTTGTTGACCAATAATGGGTTTGAAGTTCCACAAACATGCATATTCCTGGATTACTTCAATTTTAAAACTGGTGATCTCGACTTTCCATTTTGGTTTGGTTTTTCCCATAAATGTGCAATTGATGACACAGTAAGTTCTAGTGTACTTGAGGTGTACTTTGGTCCAGGAAAGTGAGGTGTATTTTGAGATGGGAATTTGGTGGAAATTTGATAGTGATGTTTACTATTGTAAGATCTGTATCTCAGATTCATGCATCTTTATTAAGCTTTTGCTTAACCCCAGGGAAATGCAAGTATGTGTTTCAATATAATCCTACACTGAGGAAGGAAAGGTAATTTTTCACTGACTTGCATTCTGTCCTTAAAGGAAGAAGCTATATTACATGTTCATAAAAATAAATGTGATTCAATTAAATTTATCAACTCAGCAAAAAGATTTGTTATAGTCACTTTGAAAACACACATCTTAAAGTAATTCAATCATTTAGGACTAAATACAGTTTAAACATAGACTCAAAGAAGAGACTGTGTGAACTTCATGACCTCCCCTCCACTTCAGCAGCTCAAGAAGGACCTTCTTTTAACAGCAATTTATTAAATATTCATTTAAAAAATATAAGATTTTTTTTTTTTTTTAAATGCAAAATACAAAGGAAAATGAGATGGTAAACCACAGTAAAGTAAGCAGCCAAAATGTAGAACAGACACTCTGCACCACCTCTGGTCCCAAAGGAATGCATTGCTTATGAAAGAAGACAACATCTTTGCTTAGGAACTAGAGTGGCTCATTCATCTATGAATTAGTGTTCTGTGAATGTTTTTTATTACTTAAAGAAATACATACCACAGAAGAGTGCAAGTAGCTAAATCAGTATTACCATATCCAAAGTTTTACCAAAATGAAATATTTCATGAAGTAAATGTGTTTTTTCCCGTGTCACAGCTATAGGTCTGCAGAAGTAATAACTCTGGAGCGTGGGTAGAAGCTGTGAGGAATCAGGCTGTAAAAACTTATATACCAAATTTCTGCAAAATTTTCAGTACTTGATACTGGCTGTTACACTGACATCCTTTGAACAATCAGATTACTATAACCAAAATGGTCAATTCCTGTTTATTTTGTTCAGATCCAGAGAGATCCAACAAAATTAAGATTATGTTTTATAGTAACAGAATACTTTTAAAAGCTCTTCTTTCCATATTTAACTGGTAAAATGAGTTCTACTTTTCATCATCTGTAAGCTCTTAGTCCTGAAACCAAGAGAAGTTTTATTGCTGAACTTCAAACAGAAGCAGAATTGGGCCCTAACATTCATATCACCTCATATGTGGTTTATCTAGAGCTTGGGAGCTCATAATCTAAAACAGATTAGGAATTTTGTGGATTAATACTAGCAATCATTCATAGAGAAGTGTAAATGCTTTCAGGCTTATTATTTCATACAATTAAGATGTCATTTTTTCAATTCTATATTTTCTTCTATAAATTAAGGATATCCACATGTCAGTTCATAAACAGAATTTCCCTGAGTTCCTAGGCAGAATCAGAGAGTTATTATTGATTTTTTTAGCACAAAGCAACTTGTTTAAAAGAACTAAATGGAATCCTGGTTCCACTGATATATACAGCAAAATTTTCACAGAACTCAGCAGGCCCATAATTTCATCTGTGAACCATATTTACTGGGAAAATATTATGATGAGCCATGGACTCATGTGCTTCACAGAAAACATGAAAAGTAATCCTACGAAGACCTAAAAAAAAAAAGTAATTGTATTTGGTGGGCTTCTAGTACCAGCCAAAGAAGGAGGCAATTCAACTCTGTGACTACTGAGAAAATGGAAGTGGTTTATGTCCCAAAAGATCAGAAAAAATTTATGCCTGGCTTATTACATGTGAATTACAGAAATAATCTTATGTAATGTTTTCATAGCTGATAGATGTGTATTTTTAAATATACAAAAAGGCATGGCAAAGGCAGTTCCCATATAACTGTTCTTTGGGTTTTTTTTCTGAGGTCAAGACAGCAAAACCGATATCTCTGATAGAACTGGGGTATATTTACATTTCAGATTTCTTCTTGTAGATCTCAGAGATGGTGCTTTTTTTGAGACAGTTGATGTAGGCAGCAATAAAAATTAAAAATAAATTAAAAAAACCCCCAAACTTGAAACTTTTATACTTGCTCCTTTAAGAAAACACTGCTCTGTAGAACATCCTATAGGACTACAGGGAAGCTGATCATTATGATGGGTACCAAACCCAAATCAGACTTGCCTGCAGACACCCATGCAGCCTGACAGTTCCATTACCCAGATCCATGCTACCTTCAGACAGATGTGCTCACAGATCCCTAAACCCACCAAAATAGTTTTGTTCCTGTGCACAGTCATGTGTACTGAAAATCAGAAAGGCTTCAGGAGAAGCTACACATTTCTGGATGACATCGCCAAGAGAAAAAAAAAAAAAAAAAAAAAAAGTGCTTTAACACAACTTGGGACTGAATCCTAAAGAGGAGCAGAAAGCTACGGCCACTGGCGCCCTTTATCACTTACAGTCTCCACTGCATGCTAGTTGGTTACTCGCAGGCTTTTTCGGAGCCGTGAGGAGTCGGGGCAGGAGAGCAGCAGTTCTTCAGCTCAGGAACTACCGGGCTTGGCTCAGGGGCACCTGTGGCTCGGGGCACTACATCCAAACTTCCCCACGCATGTTACGAAATGGTAACTAAAGCCCATGTCCTTGCAGCAAACAACGAGAGACAAAGGCACGCTGATGTTTCAGAGCCCTTATCTATGCAAAAAAAAAAAAAAAAAAAAAAAAAAAAGACGCTCCCTCAGCACTGGATCTCAGCCTCAATAAGCGAAACGGTTCATCCGCGATCTTTTCACCGAGCCACTAGCGGGACACCAGAAGTGACACCGACTGACGGCGAGGGAGAGACGTTACCGCTCAGAACAACTGTCTGGGTCTGCGCACCTTCCCAACCCGCCGGGATGCTGGGGCCGGGAACCTTCTCGGACCACCGGAATTCTAGGTGCCCTGCATCTCCCCAGCCCGCCGTATCCGAGTCACCGCCCGGGACGGGACAGTGCCGTCGGACCGCTCAGCCTGCCGAGGTGAGACGGTGCTGTCGCTGAGCGCAGCCTGGGTGCGTCGCCGGGATTTTCGGCGGCCGTCGGGGCAGAAAGCTGGCCGGCTTGGCTTGGCTCGACCGGGGCGTGGCTCGGCTCGGCCCAGCTCCCTGGACGCTCCTCGCAGAGGCTGGTGACACCGCCTGGGTCTTCCCCCCCCTCGGAGGACGGCCGCAGTCTAGGCTTACCCAACAGAGGATGAGCTCCTGGAATTGATTCCCGAGACTCTGGGGGCATGGCATTAGAACGGACGGGGCGCGTAAACGAGAGTCCTCCCGGAGGGAAGAACCTGGCACCAGGTCGCGCCGCGGGCGCGATCTCGGTGCAGTCCGCGCTTGCGGTGCTGCACCGGACTGGCGAGCTGCGGGAAGGGCTCTGGCCAGGCAAGGCCGATCTTAGGGCCTGGCCTGTCAGCGCGGGGAAGGTGAATGCTGGCCAACGGATGCACAGAGCCGTCGAGGAGACAAAACGCCCTTGGCTCCAAATCAGGTGGGATTGAGAGGCGGGGAGGCGGTGGAGGGGCGCCTAGCGCCGCGGTAGAGCCACGGACCGTCCCGCCCCCAGAGGATGCGTGGCACACATCGTGCCCCCCCGGGTGGTACGGTCCCCGTTCCGAGGAGCTCCTGAAGGCTTAGCCATACGCTCGGCAGAGGAGCAGAGGTTTGTAAAGGCGATCCGGGGAAGATCAGGGGGCTGAGAGGTCTCGCAGCGGGCACCTTGACGGAACGGGCCGGGAGGGTACGGGCCGGCACCTGGGGATATGCCCCCGCCCCGCTCTGAACACAGGCCGGGCCGGTATTTTGCTTTGTGTCGGGTGGGCGCCGAATCCAATTTGTCGGGAGTGATGCTGTAGGCGGAGATGAGAGGCAGAGCTAACGGGGCTTTTGCAATCCCCGCTCTTGTCAGGGGAGAGAGATGTAACGGCACCCTAATCCCCAGCACTGCAGCAGAACTAACGGTGCCCGCCATGCTCCCGCTGACGGGAGGGGTGGGTGCCACCCTCTGCAAAACCGAGGAGCCCCGGAGTTCTGCTAAACACCGACGGACGATTTCTCCCCTTCCCCTGCCCGAAGGTAGGATAGAGAGATTAAAATTTTGCCTCCTACTAAGACTGGCGAACTCTGCAGCTGCCCCGCGGTGCGTGCGCGCAGCGGGGAGGGGCGGGGCGCGGCGCGGCGCAGCTTTTCCGGCTCACCTGCGCAGCGGTGGCGGCTCCGCGGTGGGGCCCGGCTCGGCTTGGCGGTTGGGGCTCCTTAGCGGGGCCTGGGGTTCTGCGGGGCTCTGCCTGGCGGGTCACTCGGCGGTGCGGGTGGCCTGTGAGCCCAAAGCTGCCCAGGAGTCCATAGAGAGAGTGACTCGGATCCTGCCTACAAATTGCAGCAGCGCCGAGCTGTCTCCCATTTAAATGTCTGCCAGCTGAGATCTGCTCTCCAAGCCCCTCCAGATCATTGGACAAGCGCCTCCAAAGCCCGTGTTATCCGCCCCCTTTAACACTTCCATAAACTTCCACCAGGGAAAGCTTTCAGTCATCCAGATAAACACTCGACTACTTTCCTCTCTTAAGAGATCCGTGCTAAAGGTCACCACCCCAAGGAATTGTTCTTGGAATGCACAGAAAATTCACATTTTCCATCCCCATTAAAGTATGACATTTAAGAAGAGTTAAATCGCCTCCCTCCGTCCCCCGCCTCCGTTGCCCTTGCATGCACGCTGCTCGGGGCCGCGGGCCGGGCTGCCGCCGCTCTTCCCTGCCCAAGAACCGGCCAGGCGAGCGGTCCCGCCCCGGAGCAACCGCGGGGAGCCCCTTATCGGCCTGCCTTGGCCAGGAGGGAGGCAGCCACCTTTCTGTCCCTCACCGTTACGAACTGGCATAGCTGAGGTTTGCCTCCTGCAAGTATGTCGGGAGTTACGCAACTTTGGCAAAAAAATCCGCTGTGTGTGTTTGAGGGTGAGGGGATGTGTTAAAGCATGACTCCCGATCCATAATAGCTCTCAGAGCTCTTTATCAGAGATTTCTTTTTATTTTTATTTTTTTCCTTTAATCCCGCAAGAGGCGGGACACCTCGAGTGCCTTTTTCCCCTACTGTCCCTGCGTCTCTGAGTGGGCTGCAGGGCAACCCGCGAAGGGCATGGACAGTGAAGGAGAGCCGCGTCCCGCCCGGGCTGAGCGTGGAGGCGGCGGCCGCGATGCTCCGGCCAGATCTCACGGGATCCCGGGGGTCGCTCGAAGTTGGGCAAAAACCGGCGGAGGCTGAGCGTTTTTGCGGACCGAGCCCTTGGCAGCCCTAACCGCGTCGTCTCTCTGCTCAGCGGATGCCCGAAACTTACTCCGAGTCTGCAGCCATCGCGGGGCTGGGGCCATCGACGGTCAGAGCTCCGGGGGGCGAGGGGACCTTGAAGCACCGCAGTGGAACCCGCACCCACTCTCGCTGCCGCCTGGCATCCAGGCGCTCCAGCATCCGCGCGCCTCTCCGACGGGCTTTTTAGCACGGAAGGCTGCGACGCTGTCGAAGGACAGAGTCATTACGAGCAAGTACAGCTTCTG